>OZ030013.1:72280188-72290188 GCA_964023405.1 Apodemus agrarius | reverse complement strand
AAGAATAGCCTGGCAGGGAGAAAAGTCGGTCAGCCTGGGGGTAGCCTGGGAACCACTAAGCTGAGGTTCCCTCACCGTGCCCTCCTTTGGCCCACACAGCAGCCCCCTCCACGGGCTAGGAACCTGCCTTTGTGTGCACGATTTCTGGCCCTACGTTCACAAATGCAGGCACAGGCAAACCAACGGAGAGGTGCACAGATCGGAGCGTGCGGGGACTGACAGTGTGATGTAGCTGGCTCAGGACACCGTGGTGCCACTCTGAATCACCCCCCACCCCCATGTCTACAAAGCTACAGGAACAGCTTCTCTGCCCTTATTTTTTTGGTTTTTGGTTCTCTGAGACACGTTCTCATGCAGTCCACATGGCCCTGAACTTCTTTGTAGCCAAGATGGGCCTTGAATTCCTGCTCCTGCTGCCTCTACCTCCTTAGTACGGGAGCTATGGTCCATCCCACTGCCTGGCTGTGTTTCTCCTTTACATGAAAAACTTCTTGTCCTTAGGGGTTATTGATTCCCTGGCACACAGCTCTGTGCCACCTGTGCAATGATGTCACAGCATTCTTATCATATCCAGAGACTAGCTGCTTCTGTGAGAACGGAGAGAGGCCATGGGCTGGAAAAACACAGGTTGGAACTTTTGAAGGACACTGAAAAAAATTCTGGGTGGTAGTTTCTTGGGTGTCCATAACTGTCACAACTTCTCAACCACACTTGAAAAATTGTACATTGTACTATATAGACACTGCACCTAAAGTTTATGCTCTTTGAGATGCTCATTCTCTCCCCAAGAAGCCTTCTTACAAAAACAAAAACCTGCTGGGCAGCGGCGGCACATGCCTTTAATCTCAGCACTTTGGAGGCAGAGGCAGGCAGTTTTCTGAGTTCGAGGCCTGCCAGGGCTACAGAGTGAATTCCAAGACAGCCAGGGCTGTACAGAGAAACCCTGTCTTGGAAAACCAAAAAAAACCCAACCCTAATAGACAGATAAAGAAAGGTATACACACACAGGCACCGGGAGGGAGCCGAGCTGCCAGTGTTCTGAATGCTTAAAATTATGACATTGGTTAAAGAAATTAGGATATATCCATAAGATGGAAAATGGTGAAGTTAAGGAAAAAAAATCATGTTTTTTAGATTTTTAATTTCATGTGTATGCGTGTTTGAATGTCTGTCTGTGCACCCTGTGGAGCTTCTGGTGAAGGCCAGAAGAGTCAGATCGTTACAGATGGTTGAGCCTCCGTGTGGGTGTTGGGAGTTGAATCTGGGCCATCTCTCCAGGCCTCAAAATCATGTTTCTGAAGAAAATGATTATGTGAGAACATGCTCACAATACAACATCAAACAAAAATGCAGACTATAAATCCAGGATCCTAAGCTGGGCGCGGTGGCACATGCCTGTGAACCCAGTGCACAGAGCCTGAGGGCAGGGACTTCCCATTTGAGGCCAGCCTTATATGAGACCCTGTCTCACAAAGAGAGAGCAGGAGGGCTGGCTCAGGGGTTAAGGGTCCTTGTTGCTCTTGCAGAGGAACTGGGTTCAATTCCCAGCACCCACATGGTGGCTCATAACCATTTGCAATTCGAGTTTAAGGGGGACCTGACACCCTCTTCCTACTCAGCAGGTGCCAGGCACTCACATGATTCATAGATATACATGCAGGCAAATCCATACACATTAAAAAGTGATTTTTAAAAGTGTAAAAAAAAAATAGAGGTAGTATACACCCTTAGGAGAGAAGGGGATATCAGGGAAGACAGGGAGAGACCCGGACTCTCGGAAAGAGCAGCACTGAAGGCAGCCCCCCCCCCTGCTTTTCTCTTTACGCCTTTCAAACAAAACAAAACAACCCTCCCCAAAATTCACCGCCAACAAAAACAATTCCGCAACTGCCAGCAATTCTTACATATTAGTGTTAATAATCTGTTTTCTTTTTTTTTTTTTTTTGGTTTTTCGAGACAGGGTTTCTCTGTATAGCCCTGGCTGTCCTGGAACTCACTCTGTAGACCAGGCTGACCCCGAACTCAGAAATCCGCCTGCCTCTGCCTCCCAGAGTGCTGGAATTACAGGAGTGCGCCACCACTGCCCGGCAGCCTTTTTTTTTTTTTTTTTTTTTTTTTTTTTTGGTTTTTCGAGACAGGGTTTCTCTGTGTAGCCCTGGCTGTCCTGGAACTCACTCTGTAGACCAGGCTGGCCTCGAACTCAGAGATCCGCCTGCCTCTGCCTCCCAAGTGCTGGGATTACAGGTGTGCGCCACCACCGCCCGGCTCATCTGTTTTCTTTAAAAAGTTTAACTTCATTTGTGTATGTATTTGTGTGTGTGTGTGTGTGTGTGTGTGTGTGTGTGTGTGTGTTGTGGCACACTAGTGAAGGTCAAAAGGCAACTCGTGTGAGCCAGTTCCCTTCTCCCACCATGTGAGTTGGGTTCCTGGGGTCAAACTCAGATCACCTTTACCTGCTGAGCCACCTAACGGATGACAGAAAGGTGACAGACAGTGAGACAGTGCACAGGCTTTTGCTATCTGTAGCCCAGGCTGGCCTGGAAGTCTCGGCCTTCTTCGTCTAGCCTTTTGAGGGCTGAGATGGGAGGTGTATGTTCTCACACGTGGCCTAAGAGAGCTGCCACTCCATGCTTTGTATATAGGGGGGATCGTGACAGCAGCAGCCAGGAGCACGGGAGCTGCCTGTGACTCCAAGTCCCCACAAGCAGTGTCAGGACGAGCTTCTCAGGCCAGCTTCCCTGATTCATGCAGACCACGCAGCCCCTCTCTTCTTCATGCTAAGGTCCTGTCCAGCCAGCACAGCCTCGTGCACTAGAGCCTGGGGTTCTGTGGGCTTCATCATGCACATAGTCAGGCTCTCATGCATATGCACATAGTCAGGCTCTCATGCATATTCTCTACATACTGCCAGGACCAAGTATAACTATCTGTCCAGCCACATGTCACAAGAAACAATCCCAACTAGGGGACAATGGGGAATATGATGGCGCTAAGTAATGCACACGCCGCACGTACACACGCCACACGCACGCACACACGCACGCACATACTCACACCCCCCCCCCAGATTGCTCAGCAAGGACCAACCGATTCAAACTTGGGGACAAAAAAGAATGAAAGGAAGGAAGGACGGAAGAGAGCAGTCGGTGAGCTGAGGTGGCTCGGGAGAGGAGGCCACGCCTCCGGCATCTCCTGCGTGCACACGTGACTAATGCTGCATGCATGCAGACCACTGTGTGGCCTGCCTGAGGGACAAACCCCAAACTAAAGCGACTGTAGCCAGCCACTCTCCTCCAACAGATCTCAGGGAGTCTCATGGCTCAGGCTCTTCCACTGCTCGCCCTCTGCTAGGGCCTCCCGGTGGCCTCGGCTCCTGTGTAACACGCACACGAGGTTGCTACGGGTGAGTGTGTGTTCTCCTCCGTCACAGGGGACACCCACACTCCCTCTTGACTGCTCTGGATCCTGGGAATGTGGCAGTCTCTGTAATCTCACCGGGATTTCTCTGTGATGTGTCTGGTGGTGTGGGAGACAGCTGAGCCCAGACTCATCTTTTGAATAGGACCGGGCTTCTAGGGCACAGAGATCCTATAGGCCACACAAATAGTAACCCTTCCGCACGAGGACACCCAGAGGTTCATTCTAGAGATGGCAGGAAGGGACATAAAGGAGGGGCCTGACCCCTGGGTCGATGGAGCAACGCTCTAGGGCCCACTCATGTTTCTGGCTTCCCAAAGAATTCTGGGTTGGGGTTGTGGCTACTGGCTCTCCCGCTGACAAAAGTTTCCAATCTATTACTCCCGACTGGAGCCTTGTGGCCTCCCATAGTACCTACCTCTTGAGTAAGGAGTCCTGCTTTCTCAGGACACTCAGAGGGATCTCTCCCAGGTAGAGCCTGGATCCAGACCTTCATGAGAGACTAGACTTAGAGGTTTCAGGCACAAGAATTCTTCTCGGTTCCTTTCAAAGTAGGGGTTCTTTCTGGCTGGTAGTAGCCCATGTCCACACAAAGGGGAGAGGGGATTCTAGGAATGTAGCCAAGACACTATCCTGCTGTCCACCATGGCTCTCTCTGTTTCTTCCAAAGCAAGGTGAGCGTCCTTGCACGCCCCCATATCATAGGTCACCCCCAAAGCGGCAAGACCCCCTGAGCACCCACACTGACATGCACACTCCCACAAAGCCACCACCCAGGAGGGTGCACAGAACCCGGCCGACAGACAAGGCCATCAACTACACACGGCAATGTGGGGCCCAGCGAGCACTCACCGGGAGGAGGTGAAGAGGGAGCCATTGACGCCACCAAATGTGGACAGGGCAACAGAAATGGGCATGATCCAGGCCATAACCCCCAGGAGCTTCTCTCCAAAAGTCTGTGGAAAAAAAAAAAAAACAACAACAAGAAATGAGTGGAGACAAAGAGGTAAAAAGCCCCATTCCAGTCTGTTCTTCACTTTCGGGATACCTGTCTCTCACCTATCCTGCAGGCTCTCTCTGGCTAATCTTGAGAGCCCAGGCCCGGACTGCCATGCCACAGGGACAGTTACACATCAGACACATGCTGTGGGTTAGCTGGCTGAGGGGACAGTGTATGGTATGGTGGTGACAACAGTGATGAGCTCATAGTTATCCTTGCTTATGAATGAGGAGCCCGAGGCACTCGGTGACTTACCTCAGACTGTACACTGGGGGAAATGGAGGGGTTGGGAGTGGAAGCCAGGTGCCCCACGTCCACCCTGTGCACACTGCAGATGTCTCTACACGGGATGATTCACAGACTTGCAGTCAGATTCAGTTCCTACTCCCTCCTTCAACAGGCTTACTTATTGATGTTTTTTCAGTGCTGGGATCAAGCCCAGGGCCTTGGTGCTCTGCCGCTGCGCCGTTGTCTCAGTCCTGGGTTTGCTATTTTCAGGCTTTAGTTTCCCATGTATAAAACAGAAATGAGCCCTAGCCAGACTTCCTAAATTCACAATGCAGATTATGATGGTAGGAAAAGAAGGACCAGCTATTTCTCTTTCTTTTCTTTTTTTCTTTTGAGACAGGGTTTCTCTGTGTAGCCTTGGCTGTCCTGGAACTCACTCTGTAGACCAGGCTGGCCTCGAACTCAGAAATCTGCATCTGCCTGCCTGTCTCTTGAGTGCTGGGATTAAAGGCGTGTGCCACTACAGCCCTGCACAAATGGTTATTTCTTCAGCTGAGAAAGAAGCGGTAGTGAATTTGTGGATGAGACTTCACATGCATAAACATGTGTATATATAGTTTAGGGACAAGCCTTTTCTAGAGTCTCTGAGTCATGCTTATAGCATGAGCCTGGAGGTGCTGTCTAGAATAGATGTCCTGCCATGCCTGAAGGCTGTTGACTTTAGGGGGAGGTGGCCACAGGACATGGCATTTATTTTCAAAGATGAGACATGTCATGATAGTGTTTGGTCTGAAGCAAGGTGAAGGTACGGCATGGCTCCTGGGCCTCCCTCAGACAGCAGGTGTTCTGTGATCTCTTTGTCCAAAGGGCATAAATCAGTCTGATTTCTGAACTATATACTGGCATGTATGTGTGTGTGTGTCTATGTGTATTCATATGCATGTGTGGGTGTTTCTATGTGTGTACATGTGCATATGCATGTGTGTGTGTGTGTGTGTGTGTGGTATGGTGTCTATGTGTGTATATATATATATGTGTGGATGGAACACAGGGCTTTGCACTTTACTACACACAATCTTGGCCCTTCGATACCCAACTTTCCCTGATGAGAGCAATCAGTTTGCCTGAGTTTGCATGATTCCCAGAGAAAGAAAAGAACAGAATCAGTGTGCCTTGTACAGCACACATTTCTGTGTGGACAAGTCTCTTACATATCTGCAAGCTTACATGAGTCAGTAAACTTGTTCCATAAAACTTTAGATATTTCAATATCAAAGGCTACATAGACTCTGTGGCAATGTCTTAGGCAGTCATGGTAGCTGGTTTGGAACCAACCCAGCCCAGCCATTAGTTTGCTCCTGGGCACTTGGAAGATACCCTGCGGAGGAAGCATGTAGATTTCAGCCTGAGGAGGCGGGGTGACCTCCCATTCCATGAGGTCCTGGATCAGGGAAAGGCAAGCAGGCTAAACAGGCAGATCCACATCAGCGTTCTGGGTCGGGGCCCCTGAGCAATTTCTTACCACAGCGACTGCATTTGAGGCCAGCAGCTCCTGGGGGGACATTGCAGTGACGTACGCAATATTAGCAAAGACGTACACAAACGTGACCAACGGGATGGAGATGAAGATGGCTCTAGGAAGGTTCCTGTAGAGGGAGAGGAGGTCAGAGGGAAGCCTGGCCAGGGGCGTGCTCTGCTGGGGAACTTAGGAGCCCAGACCCGCAGTCTCCTGGCTGTTCCTCTGTTTGGGAAGTAGGTCTTGACTCAGGTGGGGCAGGATAATTTAGAGGAAATGGAACACTTTAGGCCTAGAAATGTTTCACCTGATTATCATCTCCTGACTCAGATGTGGACCATGCACCCTTTCTGCTGTCTTAAGATATAAGGCTGGGCTTGGCCCCAAACAGATAAAATGCCGAGACGTCCCAGGACAGCTCCTTCTCTGTCACACTGTCCTGAACAGCTCGATTGTCCACTTGCCCTGGGACAGTGATAGGATCCTTCCCCTTCTCTTAACAAGATGGGTGGTAAATGGTCAAATTCCTGGGATATCAACTGCTCCTTCACGGTAGACCAGGACCTGTCCTGGATAGGGGCGAGATGTGAGTCTGTGTTTCCTTTTTCAGGGGTGTGTACTGTGCGGCCTAGGGGTAAACGGAAGAACTAGACTCATTTTACTCACTTGTAAGGATCCACAAGTTCCTCAGTCACATAATTAAGGAAGTTCCAGCCTCCATAGGCAAAGGAGCCCTGGAGGAAAGCCAGAGCAACAAGGCCAATGTCGGGTTCTTGGAAATTCTCAAATGCATTCTTTGGTTCCAGCCAGAAGAATTCTCCTGTGGAGACAACAGGCAGGTGGCTGCTCAGAGGGGGAGAGAGAGAGAGAGAGAGAGAGAGAGAGAGAGAGAGAGAGAGAGAGCCAGGAGCCTGTGGCCGCCCCGTGCATTGTATCAACCTTCCCTGCTGGGATATGCTAGCTCCTTGTCTGTTCTTCAGGGACCTTTCTGTGTGTTCCAGGTCCAGGATCTCCTTCGGAACCATGAGTCCAAACAGAGGCTCAGACTCAAAGCACAGCTCAGCATGTTGCCTTTCAAAAAGGCAACATCATTTAGAAGGAAAGTTCATGTAAATGGGGAAGCCGTGTCAATGGCGGTCTTTGGACTACTTTTCTCGATGTTATTTGTGTTTCATGAAGAAAGCATCAAGAACAACAACCACTCGAACGTGAGTTCTCATAGACCTCTAGCATCCGGTCAGTTCAAGTCTATTTTGTTTGCTTTGCCCATGGCCCATCACTTCCTAAGGGACATCTGGTCTTCTTCTGGGTTCAGAGCACTGGCTGTACCTGCAGAGCATTCGGGTTCTAGTCTCAGCATCCACGTAGTGGGAGACTCACAACCAGGTGATCTAAAGCTCTCTTCTGGCTTTACAGGCGATAGGCATGCACACGGCACACATATGTGCAGGCAAAACACTTACACATATAAAATATAAAATACATATAATACATGTGATATAGAATAAACCTTGTTTGTTTGTTTTTTTAAGTTTCTGGGTTGAAGATGTAGCTCTGTATTAGAAGGTTTGCTCGGCATGTGCAAAGCCCTGGGCTCGCGTCTATACACCTGCACCACATATACCCACAGCTCCTGACTAAATGAGGCCGGGATAAGACAGAGTGATTGGCTATGCTATTTAGACAACTGTACCCCAGCATTAAGACAAGAAATAAAGACATTTATGTGATCAGGAGAGAGGACTGAGAACAGGTTAGGAAGGATTCATTATCTTTGAAAAGATAGCACAATGTTTCCTAAGCCTAAATTCCTGAAAACATTATGCCCGTCCGTCCGTCTACCCCTGCCCCCCCCCCTTCCGCAGGGCTTAATTCCGCTGATTAAAATGATCAAGCGGAGAAGCTAGCGCAGAGCTGTGGGCAGGCAGGAGGTGTTCCTGTTTGTCATCTCATTTTCTCTGAGAGGCAGTGACGCTGCGCAGAGCCCAGCAGTGCTGTGGGTCTCATGGAAACCAAACACAGATCAAATCCAATGGGGAATGTTGGCAGAGGCCTCAAGAATGTAGAGCTCTTTCCCCCAGAGATTATGAGCAATATTGAGATATATGAAAGTCTCTTCCTCTGCTCTTCATTTTAAGATATTAATCAAGTACAAACGGAAAATGCAAGAAATGTCTTCCCCGGGGGTTGTGGCAAAATAACTGAGTATGGAGATCTGGGGTCCTCGCTTAGCTGTGCTGGTCCTGAAGAAGGGTAGAGAGACGGCTCTTTGCAAAGAGGCATGGGGGAGGGGGAGGTGGGTATCCCTAACCCTGAGGACAGCATCTCATTCCCTTTGTCAAACAAGTGAGCAACAGAAGCCAGTCACAGTCACTACTCAGGAGTCTCAGGATGAGTCCATCAAGGGGTGGAAGGTCACGTGAGCCCTGTGGTTCCCTCGACATTTACCTTTGCATATCTGCACAACACCCATGATGATGATCAGAGCCAGGGCCAGGAGCTTCCCAGCCGTGAAGATATCTTGAACCCGGGTGGCCCATCGGACACTGGAGCAGTTGACCCATGTGAGGAGCACTGAAATGACAGTACCGGAGAGGCTCTCAGACGCTGCAGGACACCTGCTGCCCAGAAGCACACTGTTCCGGCGTCCCAACGTCACACATGCAGCCCCAGTGACCAGAAACTTTGGCTCAGTTAATAGGTTACAATGGGGATTACGTGCCCCAAATTAGAGCTTGATCAGAGCACTCATTCCCTGTCCAGGGCTAGAGGCCAGGCCCAGGCAGGGAAGTGTGGGCACTGACTCAGGAGGCGTATTCCGGCTCAGGGCACAGAATGGACTTAGGAGTCCAGTTATGTCTCTTAATGGTGAGCTCTGAGCCACAAATATAATCCTGGATATTGCCTCTCTGAGGCTGGTTCTGGGGCAACAGAGTGTTAGGGACTCCTGTTACTTAGGTTTATTAAAGTATAAAATTCACCTTAAAGCATTAAACAAAACAACAAAAACAACAACAAAACCCTTTGTCTTCCTGCCTTAGCCTCCTCTCGAAGGGTCTGAATTACAGGCCACCCATCCACGTCAAAGCTCATCTTTTTAAAGAGCACATTTTGATGAGATTTGGCAGATGAATTGCTAATCATCACCGTGTTTCTCGATGTTTCTGACATTCTAAAGTCGGGCCTCTGTGTTCTGCCCCTTTGTAGTCATGAATCCTCTACCCCTGTTACTGGCAACCACTCATTTGATTTTTGTTCCTATAATTGTGTCTTTTCCAAAATGTCACACAAATGGAATTATCGGCTTTGGATCTGACTTCTTCCATCAAACATAATGCTTTAAGGTCTATGTATTTTATAAAATATTAACAGTTGGGTTTCATTGTTAGATACAATTCATTCCATGATATAGATACAAGCCTACTTCTTCCATTCCGATGGATATGCAGGTCCTGCCAGTTTGGGGTTATTATACATCTAAGGCTACATACAAAGAATCCCAGTATGGAGGCCGGGCCTGTAATCCCAACAGGAGATGATGTGTAAGAATTGCAGAGACTTCAAGGTCAGTCTGGGTCACGAAATGAGTTCTGGGTTAGCCTAGACTATGGTATAACACTCTGCCTCAACAACCTAAACTCTATCAATGAACCAACCTCTCCAAGACCCCCCAACTTTCAGAGAGCTGGAAAATGGCGGCATATATTCATATATATATATATATATATATATATATATATATATATATATAATAGAATTTTAACCAATCAGAGAGGCAAACTTTAGGCATCTATCATCTTTTTTACTAAAAATTAGAAAGCACTAGAGGCAAACTGTTG
>OZ030013.1:72137688-72277688 GCA_964023405.1 Apodemus agrarius | reverse complement strand
CCGGGCACAAAGTTTGTCCTTGGAACAGTTGCAGACTCTTTTGCTTATATCTCATTGTGATACCTGTTCGTAGTCAAGTTACCTAAGGCAGGTGGACTGCTCTGAGTTCAAGACTACTCTAGAGTACCTATCAAGCACTGGATTAGCCAGGGCTGCACATTAAAATTCAGTCTTTTTAAAAAAAAAAAATATATATATATATATATATATATATATACACATATATATTTATATTAAAATTTCCTCTTTCTTTTTCATCTTTTTCATGCCTTTAGCTCCCAAGCATACCATCGGTGCCTACAAACAGCAGAAGCACAACAGATATTTAATAAAGCCAGAAAAATGCCATAATCCATTAGTTCCGCAGTTTCAGTCTGCATTCCACAGAGCACACCACTCTCCCCTGTTCCCTTAGGATTTTATTAACTCTGGAGACAATCCCTAGTTGTTTTCAAAGAGCAGAAAGAGTAATGGGAAGTTTGACTTTTGAGAGTAGAAACTCCTGATTCCCCATGCAAGAGTGATTAGCCAACCTGCTATCATAGCAGGAGAATCAAAACATGCTGCTGGACCAGGGCTCTGAAGTTCCTGAGCAGGGAGAACATTTTGTAAATACTAGAATGTTCCAGATGGACAGAGGTCTTGATAAATACGCATAGGGTTATCTTACTCAATTCAATAAGGACTTCAGGATCACGTGCCTGGTGATAATCCAACCCAAGACACTAAACAACTTGGCCGTGACCTTGTCTTCTCCCCAGGGCCCTGAGACACGCTGGGTACAGGGCCAGGTGTCCTATACCCAGAAATCTAGGCAGAAACGGCAGCGATGACTAAAGGGTGAGTTATAAAAAGAAGACTAGAAAACAGAACCCACATGGCTCAAGGATGGGCAGGGATTAGAAAGCAAGGGCTTGGGTCTCGATCTCCCTACCCTGCCCTCCACCAAGGGGAGGTGAAGGCAGGGTGGAGAGATGACAGGAAAGTGCTTGAGGAAACCAAAGGCAGAACAGGACAAACCCACCAGAGGGAAACCTGGTTTCTTCCCTGTGGGCTAGAAAACAGCAAATCCTCTTTACAAAACTCAGGGTGACTCAGGGTGACTGAGATGACCAAAGGACAGATGTTCTATCGTGTAGTCTTGCTGATGTCTTCTGTTACCTCCAAACTTCACGAGATCTCAGACCTTGACTAATGAATGTTTAACCCTTCATTGTCAGAGAGATCTTTCAGGAGTAAGACAAATGCTGAGAGGGAGCTAGGGCTCAGCAGATGACCTGTGCCCCCAAGTCAGGGCAGAACAATGTTGCAGGCCCGAGTCTTACCCTTCACCCTTTGGTTGGGCCATCTCAGCATGTGACTGAGAGAAGAGAGGGTACTTTGAGTCTCCTGGTACAGCAGAACAGCTTCCTTCACAGCGGCTGAAACCTGAGCCTCCAAGCAGAGAGGAAAGGTCAGAGAGTGAAGTCAATACTTGCTGGGCGTTTGCCAAGGCCTTCTGTGTGCAGGAAGCCTGCTGCCACCCGTCCGACACCCAGCACCCCTCTCTGCTCGCCAGTGACTGTGCTCTGTCTCTGTCTCTCTGCACAGCTAGACCCTGACTTCTGCATGCCTGGAATCTAGTGACTTAGGAAAGCCACACTGTCCCTAGCTTCCTCCTCCCCTCTGTCCCTCTCAAACAGAAACTTAATAAATGTCCCAAGTTGGCCACTCAACACTCACCAACTCAGCAGGGACCACTGACACTGTAGCTTGGAACATAAAGGTTTCTCTCTACCCGCCATCCATCTGCGCAGGCTCTACTGAGGCCGGGCCCTCTGGTGTGAGAGTGAGTCGAGAGACAACTGGAGTCTAGGCATAGAGGTTCGTGCCTGGCACTCAGGGGCTGAGGCTAGGGAGCAGACATGAGTTTGAGGTCATCCTTGGCTGCTTAATGAATTCCAGGTTAGCCTGAACTACAGAGACCCTGTTTTAACTCCCCACTCCCCACCCCTCCTCTAAATCCAAAAGAAACAAAAACAGTGAGCACACAATGATGTGTGGTGAGCAGAGCTAGCATAGGTGTTGGCGAGTCCAGGCCAGCCCAGGGCTGCTTGTGGAAGGGGCCTCATCAATGTGAACTTTATAGCTTTGGTCTAGGTAGAAAAAGCAATGGAAAACTCTAGTTCTTGTCCATAGTAACACATTTCTAGTACTCACTGCTTTCAAGAGTTCTGTGGAACTCCAGTCTTATCTGATTCTCTTGGGCATCTTCCTTCCTTCCTTTCTTCCTTCCTTCCTCCCTCCCTCCCTCCCTCCCTCCCTCCCTTCCCTTCCCTTCCCTTCTTCCTCCCCCCTCTCTTTCTCTCATGCTCTCTCTCTTTCTTGTTTTGTTTCCTCAGTTAAAAATTAGAAAAAAGAAAAATATGAAAAGACCACTAAGAAGACCTGCCGAGTTGGTGAGTCTTGAGTGGCCAGCTTGGGCCACTTATCAAGGTCCCATCTGAGAGGGACAGAGGGAGGGAGGGAGGGAGGGAGGGAGGAAGGGAGGGAGGGTATGTGAGAGAGCGTGTGTGAGAGGAGATATAGCTCAGCAGAAGAGTGCTTGACTAGCATTCATGAGGTCCTACATTCAATTCCTAGTGCTGGTAAGAAAAACAAACCAAAACTAGAGAACAGCCATGGCCAGCAAGATGGCTCTGGGGATAAAGATGTTTGCTGTGGAGTCTGATGACCTGAGTTTCATCCCTAGGACCCACAAGGTAGAAAGGGAGAATCAATTGCTCCAAGGTATCCTCTGAGTTCCTTCATATGCAACCTTGAATATGTCCCCTTCCCCAACATGTGCACATGTACACACACACACACACACACACACACACACACACACATAGATATTAGGGGCTGGTACTCAATCTTCTAACATCTAGGTGTGGAAAGATTCAGTGTTCTTGACACCGCCTGCCAATCTGCAAGCCCATTATGGAGGGGGCTTGGAAATTCTTGTTCCCAAAAGAGAACATGCGCTCAGCCTCACCTCATGTTGACCCTCAAACTCTGAAGCACAGAAGTCTCCCCTTCACTCCCTTTGCATTGAAGAGGCACAAGCAGGCTCTTCTTAGGAAGTCAGGATGATGGCCGTCCAAAAGATGCCAACATTCTGAGCCTTAGGATTTGTGCATGTTGAAAAGGAACTTTGCTGGTGATTCTGTTAAGGATCTGGAGAGGAAGAGCTTATTCAGGATGATCCGAATAAGTCCAAATGTCATCACATGAGTCTTAACAAGAGGGAGACAAGAGCCTCAAAAGAGGATTGAGGATGGAAATGGGAGAGAGATGGGAATAGGGAGAGAGGAAGAAAGGGAAGGAAAAAGGGAAGGAGAGAGAGTTGAAGATGCCGTTGCTGACTCTGAAGACAGAGGGTCCATGAGCCAAGGAATACAGGACCCTAGAAACCAGAAAAGGCAGATAAACAACTCTCCGCGCAGTCTCTGGAGACACAGCCTTGCTGACACTTGAGTTTAGGACCTCTGACCTCTAAGAGGACAAGTTGTGAGTTGTAAACCACTAAGATTGCGGTAATTTGACACAGCAGCAGTAAAAATGGAATACATGGACAGATACTGTGCAGAAAGAGCAGAAAGCAGGACCTGTCTTCAAAGAGAAAAGAATTTAAAGAGTGACTGGGTGGAGCTGGGGTGAGGCTCAGTGGCGGAGAATTCGTCCATCACGTGCCCCAGGGCAACCGTCAGCACCAAAACAGCAGCACTAAAAACAGCAGCAGGGTGACATACCCAGACCCCAGCGCGCAGCAGTGGGAGCACCGCCCTCCACTAGTGGACTAGTGAAGGTGAGGTCTCCAGTGGGCCAGTGTAGGCGACACACTTCCAGACTGCAAGGTGGCATGTCGACACTTCTGGACGCCAACCTAGCTGGGATGCCACAACTAAAGCACCACCCCTGCTCTTCCTCCCTGAATAACTGTCCCATCATGACAACAGAAGCCCCCCTCTTCTTTTAGAGAAACCCAGCAAAGGAAACAATGTTCCTTCCCCATCTAAGTCAGTGGTTCTCGACCCTCCTAATGCTGTGATCCTTTAATCCAGTTCCTCATATTTTGGTGACTCCCACCACCACCACAAAATTATTTTTTGTGGTTACTTCATAACTGCAATTGTGCTACTTTTAGGAGTTATAATGGGCTGGGTGGTGGTGGCGCATGCCTGTAATCCCAGCACTCTGGGAGGCAGAGGCAGGTGGATTTCTGAGTTTGAGGCCAGCCTGGTCTACAGAGTGAGTTCCAGGACAGCCACTGCTATACAGAGAAACCCTGTCTTGAAAAAAACAAATCCAAAAAAAAAAAAAAAACAAAAAACCAAAAAACAAAACAAAACAAAACAAAACAAAAGAGTTATAATGTAAATATCTGCGCTTTCTGATGGTCTTAAGTGACCTATGCAAAAGGGGCATTTGACCCCCAAAGAGGTTATGACCCACATGTTGAGAACCACTGAACCCTGGGACTCCTCAAAATTCTATCTCTATTCCAATCAGCTTCAGGTCCACACAGACAACCCTGCCCCCAAAACAAAACAACAAAACCAAAATAAAAAACCCAGGTCCGACTTCTACCAAGGCAAGTGGGTGCTAGATGGCAGGATGCCCCAGGCACGGCTCCTTTGCTCTTTGTCCCCTTGCTTGTCTACTTTGGAGACAGAGTTTTATATGCCCTTGGCTGGCCTCCAACTCGCTATGTAGTTGAGGATGAATTTGAACTCCTGATTCTCCTTGCTTTCATCTCCCAAGTCCTGGGGTTCCCCATGTTCACCGCCATGCCTGGCTCGCCTCCATTGTTTTATTGGTTGCCTTATTTTATTAACCTGAAGCTATAATCAAGGATCATGAGAGAAGTTAAGAGTGGCTGGGGCTGGAGCTTAAAGGTAGAGTGTGCTTCGCCTGTGCGAGGCTCTGGGCTCAGTCCCCAGTTCAGAGGAAAACAGTAAGCAAACAGAGACTCAAGAGAGGATCTCAAGAGCCTGTGGCTGAGTTCCTCAAGTCATTCCTCAAGTCAGAGCTAGAAAGTCGCACAGCGTACTGCTGTGTTGTCAAAGACACTGGACATTCTTTGATGGAATCCACTCTGTGATTTCTCTGAATGCAGGAGGTAGACACATGAACTTAAGGGCGAACAAGGATCATGGTAGTGCATGGAGTCACACGTGTAGATTATAACCTATACACAGAAGAGGCAACTGAAAATCCATCTCTTGAGACCATTTGAAATGAAACGCCAGTGGTCAGTAGTTTAAACACATCTTCATTCAGAACGTTTTAAATACGGATTAGGGAGTCCTCAGAAGATACAGCCAGGGTTATATCTGCTACTCTTACCCCTGGCCAGAGTAAGAGCAGGTGAGTTTTGGGTGTCAGTTGAGGGGACACCTAGTGAAAATGGCTGGCGTCTGGAGTGGTGTGGCTCTAAGGGGTGGGTACTAGGACTGTGGAGCGGGGGCGATAGGAATGTCTCCCGAGGGACTTGGCGGGTTCAACTCTGACAGGACTTTGAAACTTGAAGTACTCACAGCCACCACGGTACCCCTCCCTCAGTCACTGCTAGCAGGACGCCCAGGCTTGACAGTCAACCTCTCTGCCCCTCCCTCTCTGTCTAGAAACAGGCCACTGCATCCTATGAAGATACTTTGTAATCTATGTGTGTTGCTGTCGAAAACTTTAGGTGGTTAATTAAAAAAAGTGTTTATAAACATAAACCCCAAAGGAGAACACGAGCTAGACTTGGGGGTACAGGTCTGTAAACCCAGCTTCTTAGGAGGCAGGGAGGCAGGAGGATGCAAGTTCAAAGCCTGTGTGGACTCTGAGTGTGGGTTCAAGCCCAGCTTGGCCAACTTAGTAAGACCCTGTCTCAAAAATGAAAGAGAGCTGCAACTGCAGTTCATGGGAGGGCACTTGCCTCCCCTACACAAAATCCCGGGTTTAATCTCCACCGAGAGTGAAGCCTGGTGGGGCATGATTTTTCTCAGGATCACGTTGGCAGAACAAGCAGAAGGCAACCTGCGAAAGGGGATGGTGCAAGAAGCCGTGGGCCGCCCTACTGGGAATCTAACCCAGGCGTCAGCTCTCCAGCCTCATGTGTGGGTATCAGGTCAGTAAGATGGATCAATGAATAAACGTATACACATATACATGCATTTTTTTAATTCCACCGGGCCACAGTGCGCATCGCTGCCTTGTTTGACGGACCTCCGATACTCCCTGTATTCCCAACTCTTCTCCCTTTATCCCGATTCTTCTCAATTTCCAATTGGTTTCATCTTTTTTTTTTTTTACAATAGTCCTCTACAAATCACCAACTCTGGGATTCTGAAACCCAAGCTGTCTAGAAATGTGGGCTCAGAAACCTTGGGATGGAGCAATGGAGCAGGAACCGTAGGGCTACTGAACATGACTGGGCCGGCAGCCAAGATGGTCAGCTGTGCCTCAGCCTCCAGAGACGGAAACACAAATGCCTAGTCCTTAGGAGCCAGGTGCTCGTCTGGCTGTTAGGACGGGATGCCCCCCCGTGAAAGCTGACCTCGGCAGGGCCAGTGGAGAAGATCCACAGCCATTAACCATCCGGCTAGGCAGTAGCCACTGAGATCCTGGCGCACATTGTATGTGAAGTTTTCATTATACTTAGTGATCACTGGTGGTTGCCTTTGAAAGTGGAGGCACACAACTGGGGCTAAAGCAAACTGAATGTTGGACGGAGAAATCTGCACAGAGCAGATATATTCGGGAGCTTTTCGCGGCTTTATGTGCTGTTCCAGGGAGTACCTGTTTTCTGCAAGGGGGAGCAAAGGGCAGGCGAGGGCCTGCAGTGCTGGGCAGATCGGGGTGTGTCTAGGGTGGCCTCTCTTCCTTCCCAGAAGAAGGCTCATGAAACACAGGCCATCCCCACACAGTACTAGGAAATGATTTTCAAGTGTGCATGCCTCTGCATATGGGATTCCGGCTTCTTGTTGAGGAAAGGGTCATTCTGCACCGTTCACAGGAAGTCATGAACATTTTCCTCAAGCCATTTTCATCCTGCTGGCCATGAATCTCTCCATTCTGGCCTGACAGGCTATTTGGAGAGGGGGCTAAATTGCTTGTTTTAAGATAAATGAGCCAGGCCGGGCGGTGGTGGCACACGCCTGTAATCCCAGCACTTGGGAGGCAGAGGCAGGCGGATTTCTGAGTTCGAGGCCAGCCTGGTCTACAGAGTGAGTTCTAGGACAGCCAGGGCTACACAGAGAAACCCTGTCTCGAAAAACCAAAAAAAAAAAAAAAAAAAAAGAAAGAAAGAAAGAAGGAAAAAAGATAAATGAGCCAGATGTATAGCTGGGGCTTTACTCTGGAGGAAGATAGGTAGCCCTGTGCCCTACTTCTCAGATGCATATTTCTAGCCTCCTGAGAACGGCCTTAAAAGATCAAGAACCTCATTTATATACATAAATAAGGTCCCAGCTGTTCAGTGGCAAAAGCAGGGTGGGATGCCCTGTTCTAGGCCCTCTCTTGGCATTACATCGTGTATTAACCACTCCTTCCCAGTCGCTCACCGCCTCAGCTCCTGCCGGAGGCACCCACGGTATGCTGTAGCATCACTTGGACCTGAAGCCATCACCGGAAGACACTGGCCTGGCCCCAGTCCAGGAAGCATTCTGAGGGGCAGGAATTAGCACACTTATGCTGCCGGCCAGCGTGGCAAAGCAGAGGCCACACGGCTGCTCCTCAGCAGCCCTTCCTCACGTCAGGCCCCATGTTCTCTCTGAGCTTGGGAAAGCCTGTTTGCATTTGTGTGTGTGTGTGTGTGTGTGTGTGTGTGTGTGTGTGTTGAGACAGGGTTTCACGGAGCCCAGGCTGGCTCTGAACTGCTGATCCGTCTGCCTGCACCTCCCAAGTGCAGAGACAAGAGGTGTGCCTCAACACCACAGCTGGTCGTTCCGTGTTCTCTCTCTCTCTCTCTCTCTCTCTCTCTCTCTCTCTCTCTCTCTCTCTCTCTCTCTCTCTCTCTCCTCCCCCTCTCCACATGCACATACGTGAAGGCCGGTGGCCAGCATCAGGTAGATGTCCTTATTGCACAGATGCGTGAGACCATGAATATGCATACATGTATACGAGCCATGCATGCACACGAAGGCTGGGAGCCAGCATCAGGCGCATGTCCTTACTGCTTCCCACCTGTTTGTCATAGAGACTCTCTCGCCGGTTAGCTCTCACCAGCTGGCAGGCCTCCGCATGCTCCTGTCTTTGTCTCCAGTGCTGGGATTACAGGTGTGCTGGTACCCATGGCTTTTAAAGTGAGTGCTGTGCTGATGGGAGCTCGGGTCTTCATGTTTACGAAGCCAGCACTTTACTCAGTGAGACATCTTCCTGACCCTCCGTGAGTTGTTGTTGTTTTTTTGTTTTTTTGTTTTTTGTTTTGTTTTTTAAGTTGGAGTCCAGGTTGGCTTCAAACTCACTTCAGTCTTAAGACTTCCATTGTTACAGTTATGCTCCATCATTCCTCGCTCCATTTGACTTTCTTGGTCGGGACTGGTCTGGAGGCATCTTGACAAAGCTTATTTATGTTTAACATTGCCAGAGGTAGGCTTCTCCTCCTCATCTTTATAGAGAAGTGAAAACAAGGGCTTAGAAAGCAGGGGGCGGGGCAGGTAGGGTGGCACACCTGCAATCCCAGCACTTAGGAGGCAGAGGTGGGATGGAGGCAAATCTGAGGCTAGCCTGATTTACAGAGTTCTGAGGCTAGCCTGATTTACAGAGTTCCAGGGTAGCTAAGGTTATATAAAGAGACTGTGACTTAAAGAATGGAAGGAAGGAAGGTAGGAAGGAAGGAAAGAAAGGAAGGGTATGAGCACCTGTGTAGGAGGCAAGGGGAAGAAATACAAAGAGAAAGAGAAGGAGCTGGAGTGAGGGGAGAGGCCGGGACAGAGAAAAGAAAGATGCAAAACAATGGGCAGACAGCTGCTGAAATAGGGAAGCCGTGACGTCACTCTGTAGAAAGCAGTACACCCTGTCCCGCTCCAGAACTTCAAAACAAGCACCTCTCTGGAGTCGAGCACCCAGCCCTCTGAACCAGCTGTAGCTTCCACCTGGCCCGGGTGAGTGCCGTGCCAGACAGGCTGGGGTCCCAGTCTCCCCACAGGCTGGGGCACGCACTCCTCTGCAATGCTCTGGCCAACACCTCCTGCCTCTGTGGCTCTCTGGAGCCACAGCAGAAGGCCAAGGTGATGCCTGTGTACCCAGCCCCACGGGGTGCCTGCGAGGCAGCTGGGACACTGGCCCAGTGGCCGGAGAGGGTGTGGCCACACTCGGCCCTCTGATAGGCTTGGACAGGGTTCCTTGGCCACCTCTACCACTCAGAGGAGGAACTGGACACGAGTTTGTAATCACGGAAACAGTGGGCATGTCTAACCTCATCCCCTTCCAGATCTAGGAGGTAGCTGCCACTGGCTGCCAAAGGCACTGATAGGCAAAGAAAATAGTGCTGTGAGTCCTGAGGCACACAGCCTGAGGCTGAGATAAGGTGGTTCTGCCCAGAAAGCTGTAGGTCTCACCATCTGTTCCTCCTCAAAGAAGTTTAGGTGGGTGTGTGAGTCCAGGGTAGCAGTGGAAAACAGAATTAGCTTCCAAGAACTACCCCAGAATCGACTCCGGTGAAACAGTTTGTTTGCTTTTTAAGGCAGGATCTTACGGAGCTGAAGCGGGCCTTGAACTCACTGTGTGTGAGTCTGGCTGGGAACTCCTGATCCTCCTGCATATGCCTCCCCAGTGCTGGGAATACAAGTATGCGCCATCACCCAGAGACAGTTCTCACACGGGGGTGAGGAGTCACATCATAGAGTCTTGAGGCACCCTGCCCACCTACAACAAACGTAGCCATTGTTGAGCAAGTGATACACCGTGACTGCAGGAAGTCATAGATGTAAATAACCTGACTTCGGAAAACAAAGCATCAAACCAGAGCGTCGGCAAGCAACAATCAAAGCGGCCTTTCTTCATAAACGACGCTTTGATCCTGAGAACTGCTATGAAGTATACAGTAGTGGTTTGGTTTTGAAATAGATCTTGCCCACCATATCTGAGTATATGTTCCTTCCTCGGTCCCTTTCATCTTGATGATAATTTAGAAACCTCAGAACTCCCTTTTATAGGAAGAGGTTCTTTGAGCGTTTCCTCTCTGCTTCAAGGACAAGCCCTCCGCTGAGGGCAGTTAGCGGGCCAGCCAGCGTTTCTGGAGGTCATGCCTGGCACAGCTTCTCTTGGACACTCTGAGCTCCTGCTGGGCCACCTCCTCCTCCCTTCCCCTTCCTTCATATCCTTTTCTCTCTAGGGCCAGATGCTGGAGCTGCAGTTCCTGCTGACTCACGACTCAGTACTTAGTTTAGCCAAGGAGTCTGAACACCTAACTCAGCGTTTTCCAAGAGCCGAGCACTTGCTTTCTTTGGTACTGGCTGAGCGTGGCTCTGGGCTGGGCTGGGTAGTAGAGGAGAGATAAAAATGAAGACACTCGGAGAGCAGGAGTATCATGCCACGCCACGGCGTGGAGCCTCATCTTAACCCTAGTTTATACCTTTCCAACTGTGTCTGAAATGTCTTGTTGTCTCATTCCCCCGATCTCGGAGCTGATGCCCCAGACACAGGGCTAATGGCTGCCTCTGTTATGCCTGCCCAACAGAGTTTGACTGACTTTGTATGACATTCAGACCTGGGGGGGGGGCGGGGGGAGGGCTCCTAGGAGGCTGTTGGGTTCTCAGCTTAGTGGTTCATGGACTTGGTGTTCACCAAGATCTATAAACTTGCTGTGAGTTCGCCACAGTTATAACCCTACGGCGAGGGCAGCTAGTACTCAGACTCGTCAAAGGAACTAATCTTGTGCCTTCTTTCATTCAGTACCAGTAGGGCCTCACCCTCGTAATCCCATAAGCCCTCTGAGTTCATGCTCTCTGGCATGTGATGGAAATGTGGCATATAACGTTAATCCTTCAAAGTTCAGCAGACTAGCAGATGATTTCATGAAATGCATTTATGAGTTCCCTTGGGAAAAACAGGGTGATCCCTGAGAGTGGTAACAGAAAGGAAGGAGAGCCCGGGCTTCTATGTTGGCACAAGCCAGTAAGGGGTATCTTCCCCCTGGAAGCTGAACTCCCAGAAGATTTGTTTCAGGAATCCTCAAGCCTCTTCATTATTTCCCCAAACAGGGTAGAAACAGTCCTGGACACAAATCCTTCATTCCACAGGTTACAAAATGGGAGCTTTAGCAAAACTCCAGTCTGAGAGTGATCAGAAAGCTAGAGGCTACAAGAGACGTTAATGGAGGCAGAACCCAAGCACAGTGAAACTAGACAGACTGAGTTCTCAGGAGGCCGGTGGAGAGCCACAGCCTGGCTGGAGGACCGGCCGGACCCAAACCAGTGGCTCCAGGAAGTCTCTAGGGAGCGTGGCCACCCAGCTCTCTGTGCCACGTGTAACTGCTTACTATGATATTTCAAATATAAAGCCCTGTGCCTGCAGTTGTTCTTTTTATCGGAGATCAAGACTGAGTCCCTGTTAGACACATGCGGCGAATGTGACCAAGATGCCCTCAATTCCAGTGCAACAGGAAAAAACAACACCCCGAGGCCTCATAGGAAAGGGAAGTGGCACTTAGCATCTGTTCTGGCCCTGGAGTCATAAAGCCCAAAGGGACAGGAGATGTCTTCTTCAAGTCCTGGAAATGGCTCTGAGTGACAGGTACAGAATCCAACCACCCACAACAGGGTGAAGACATTAAAATAAGATCTAGCGTCGTCATCCTTGATATATTTACACACATCCCCATTAAAATAAAAAAAGTGCCCTCTGACTCTTCCACCCAGGCCTGGCAATCCTCTTTGCATTTTTTAAAGACAGGGTCTCACTATGTTGTCCTGCCTGACCTGGAACTAGCAATGTAAACCTGGTGAACTTTGAACTCACAAAGATCAGCCTACCCCTGCCTCCTGAATGCTGATATCAAAGGCCTGTGCCGCTATGCTAAGCAGTCCCGGCAATTCATTTCCTAAACACCAAATACATTAACTTCTCCCTACTGCCACCACTGAGCCACTTGTAGACATTTCTAAATGAGATTCCTGTAACTACAATGGAATCAGTTTCCTGTCCCCTGGCCTTTCTCCCAAGGGCCCCCATTTTGTAGCAGAGTCCTCTAAATGCAGCTCTGATTACGTCACTCCTCCACTTTGAAACCCTTCAGTGCCTTGCCACCACCTTGGGGGCAGAGTTGACCCCTTCACGATGGGATCCACAGTGCCATTATTTCTCTCTCTCTCTCTCTCTCTCTCTCTCTCTCTCTCTCTCTCTCTCTCTGTGTGTGTGTGTGTGTGTGTGTGTGTGTGTGTGTGTTTTAGACAGAATCTCTCTATGTAGCCCTGCATAACCTGGAATTTGCTATGTAGGCCAGGTTGGCCTTGAACTCAGCTCTCTTGCCTCTCTGCCTCCGGGCCTGGTCTTCTGTTGGATTTCTTCCTGCTTATTCGACACTGTGGCTTTATTAAACAACCTATAGTCCTATCAGAAGGACCATGAGAACATTTTCCTGCCTCAGCCAATACAGTTTTCTGATCTATGTTGAACACTGCCTGGTTATCTTCAAGTGTTCTGTTTTAGAGTTTCTGTAGCCTAGGTTAGCCTGGAGCTTACTATGTGGTCCAGGCTGGTCTCAAACTTGTGGTATTTCCCTTGTTTGGCCTCTGAATGTCGTGATTGCACGTGTATGTTACAATGCTTGGCAGAATGGATTTTTTGGGTCTATTTCCATGTCCCGTCTACTGGGAAGATTCTGTGGTGTGTCGTGGTACTTGATAATGGCTGAACAGTGTTGTGACTCTCATCTCAATAGTACTTCCCAAGAGGTGCCAGACTTTTCTGAGTTACTAATGTTTTCTTTCTTTCTTCTCTTTGACCTGATGCTGGGGATCAAACAGAGGGCTTTGCTATATATATATATATATATATATATGTGTGTGTATATATATATGTATGTATATATGTATATATATATATATATGTATGTATGTATATATATATTCTTCCTTGCCTAGTATAAGACTTCTTTCAAGTTCTGCTATTGCCTACTATGTCTTCTCTTCTGGGACGAGAGAAAGACAAAAAGGAAGTAAAGGAAGTACCACCCAGAAGTCTGGGCAATGTTTAATGTTTTCAGACAAGACATTTGAGTCTAGAAAATATGACGGCTCAAGAGAAGATGAACTGAGCTCAAAGGATTTGGACGCTGAATCCTATTGTGTCATGGAGACTTGCACAACAGGGCAGCACTCTGCTCCAGGCTGCCGGAGCCTCTGCAGAGGGAGTGAGTGTGACCCAGGGCCAGCAGAAATTCCAGAGAGCTCAAGGAATGGGGAGAAATGTGCGGCCTTGGAACAGCAACCGCTCAGGAATCTCGGAGCAGAGATGGAGCCCAGGATAAGAAGCGTCTCCCTTTTGCTCTGCACACAGAGCTCCTTTCTCCATAGGCCGAGGAAGAAGGAATTTCTTTAGGGTGAGATACACAAGAAGACTATGTGACAACACTGACATTAAAATGATGGGCAGTGACTTTGGTCCCCAAAGACATGAATGGAGCCAGGGATTATCTTAAAAGCACACCGGTCTCCAAGAGAAAGAGGCCAAAGCCAAACAGTTGGGAAACAGGAGTCTTAGAGGAGGGCTCGGGCGTGTCTCCGAGGTAGAAAACTTGCCTAACGTGCGGTTAAGACCTTAGGGTCATCCCCAGCACATCTGCAACCTCTAGCCCAGACGCAGATGGGAACTGGTGAAAGGGCACCCCTGCACCCACCACCCCTGCACCCACCACCCACCGTGTCCTTACAGCTGATCTGTTTATAATAGTTGTTAACGGGATGTTAGAGGAGGTCAGGTTTGCACTAAGACCCCAAACTGGGGCCCCAACACACCAAGCTGAACCTCAAAATGAAGTCATCTGTGCTACCAAGACACCAGTAAACTTTACCCGACCTTCTAAGGCTCAGGATTAGAGAGATAACGGCCACAATTTCCACAGATGTCACATTCAATCAATGTGACAGATTCCCTCTGCTCTAATCCTAATACAAAGAAATAACCTGAAATGATCTGATGTGAAGTTAATCATTGCTTTCTTGTTCCTGTATCTCCCTCATCTGAGTTTACAGCAGGGGTTCTTAGCCTGTGGACTACAGTCCCTTTGGGAGGAGGGTCGCCTAGGACGATCAGAGAAAACAGACATTTACATTAAGATTAATAACAGTAGCAACATTACAGTTATGAAAGAGCAATGAAAATAATTTTATGGCTGGGGCTCACCAGGACATAAAGAACTGTATTAAAGGGTCTCCATGTTAGGCAGGCCGAGAACCAATGCTTTATGAGGATAGTAGGTTTGGAATTACTGGTCTGCTTTTTTGGCTCTTGTTTCGGGGTTCTATTTTGTCCTTTAACTCTAGAAAGTCATGTGAGATGAGACCACATGACAAAGGGCAAGCCAGAGAGGCAGCAGTCCGCACCCACATCTGCACCCCCCACTCACACCTCAGCAGACAGATCGGAACCCTCAGCGTTGGGTCCACCATACCAGAACCACCACACAGGGGCAGGATGCAGGCAGAGGTGAGGTCAGTTCACTGTGCCTCTTTTTTACGGTTTATTTCTTTGTTCTTCTGGAGACCCAGCCATTTGCTTCCAGAGATAATCAAAAGAAACAAACCACAAGGGCAGGCGTGCCAAAACCGAGTTTTAACCCATCCCAATCCCCTGTCTACTCCCCCTTCCCCACGCCCCCTCAGTGTGCTTGCTCGGGAGATCAGAAAGAAAGGCTTTTCATCAAATTAAAATGTAAAGTGCTTTCTTTCTTTTGTTTTCTTTTTTTTTCTGCCTGGTAGCCAGGGATATTCTGCTGACTCAGCAGTGAATAATCAGCTTTGACCTAAATAATAAAATAACTCACAGCGCTGTGGTTGCACAAGCAGGTCCAAATCTGCAGTTCCTTCTTTCCCCTTGTCCTCTCCCCAACCCCCTCCCGGCTCTGGGCAGGCAAGCCCAGTTACATCAGGTTCTTACAGCCTCTCCACTCCCCTCAGGCTTGTCCCAACTTCATTTCTCCTCAGAGATCTTCCAAAAATGGTCCCTGCTACAGAACCAGGCCTGACCTCTTCTCCTCCCTCCACCCCCCAGCAAACGCTAGCCTCGGGCTTTGCCACGCCCACGCTCCTTCCTGGACCCTGCCCTACAGACTGCTGCTCAGAGGGTGGCCTTTCTTCAAGCCTCTCCTGAGTCAGGAGGGCCAGCCAGTCACCAGCCAAAGGAGACAGTGGGAAGCAGCGCTTCCTGTGTAAACGTTCTTCTGCTGCCGCTCCCCAAAGCACGGTGAAGGTGGGCGACTTCCTGCCTCCATCTCCAATGTAGGCAGAGATTATTTGACCCAGCTGGCTCACCAGGTACCTGCTGAGAGGATGGGGCGCCCTGGAGGATGGGGTAGAGGTGAAATGAAGGAGCACTGGAATAAAAGTTGTCATAACAGCTACGTGTGTGGCATCTCACCCCAGGTGAACTCTACCGGGAGGCAGGGCAGGTGGATTTCTGAGTTCGAGGCCAGCCTGGTCTACAGAGTGAGTTCCAGGACAGCCAGGGTTTACAGAGAAACCCCGTCTCAGAAAAAACCAAAACCAAAACCAAAAAGGAAAAAAAAAAAAAAAAAAAAAAAAGGAACCTGATCAAAGCATAGTTAATTCAGGGGTGGCTTGGGGTAGCTACAAGGTGGGTTTCTGTCCCAAGGCAGGGGGTGGAGGTGATCAGATGTGATAATGCCTGCCTATGATCTCAGCATGTGGAGCCTAAGACAGGGGGAAAGCTACACATTTAAGGTGATGGGGCCAGCCTGGTCAGTACATGAGTTTCAGGATTGCCTCTTCTATATATTGCATTTCAGGCCAGCCGGGGCTACATAGAAAAACCTTGTCTTCAGGAGGCAGAGGCAGGCAGATCTCTGAGCTGGAAGCCAGCCTAGTCTACAGAGTGAGTTCCAGGACAGCCAGGGCTTCACAGAGAAACCCTGTCTTGAAAACCAAAACCAAAGCAAAGCAACAAACAAAAAAGAAAAGAACAACTTTGTTTCAAAAGTTCCCCTGCCCCAAAGATGCCAGCGCTGGGAGCTTGGCATTCACAAATACTTTGCAACACAGGTTGCCTTGAGAGACTCTTTGAAGAAGGCTGTAGAGATGGGTTTTTAATAAAGTACCAGTAAGAGATGTGGAGCTTCTGATTCCAGCACCAGAGAAGCTGAGGCAGGAGAACTGCCACAAGTTTGAGGTCACCCACGGCTACATAGCAAATTCAAAGCTAACTTGGGCTACACAGCAAGCCCCCCATCTCCACAAAACAAAATGACATTCAACAAACCAGAAAATACAACCTCTGTACACAGACTCAGAACATCCGGGACCTGTCCTCCATCTCTGGCAGTCCCTAAGGCGAGGAGGAGGAATAAATTTGGGCTTAAGATTTTTGTGCTAGAATATCTAGAGACATACCTCAAGGACAAGTGAAAAATGACTATTCTCAGAGGACAAGACTGGCTCTGTTCAGATGGGGGCAGTTTCCTTGCAGCTCCACTCAGGAGGCAGAGGACAGGCCACACAGACTTCATTAGATCTTTGACAGCAGGAAAGGGAGGGAGCAAGTGACTTCTGGGCAGTGTGTGTGTGTGTGTGTGTGTGTGTGTGTGTGTGCGCGCTTCTCTGAAATTGGCTAGAGAAGAGGTCTTACCATCTTGAAGGGCTGGGACCATTCTGGACTCTGTGATGTGTGTGTGTGTGTGTGTGTGTGTGTGTGTGCATACTGTGGCCTGGCTCCTCTCCTAGGGGAGAGACCACACAGCTGTGGAGTCCTGGATTTCTCGTAGCAGCTCAGAGGAGTCCTCTTGTCTGAGACTTTAGCAGCATCAGCAAGAAGGAGGAAGCTGCTTGTGCACACCAGACAGAGAAACAGCAGCCGCCAGCACAGTGTACTTCCTCCCCGTTGGCCAGTCTGATGACAGAGACAGCACCTCTTCCTACATTCATTCCTACGCTGTCCCAGCCCCGGATCCCGCTATGAAGCAAGGCCAGGGGTCCTGTATATCCACATACCACCACTCCCCTTCAGGAGGACCTTGGGTCAGAAAGCTCCGTGCCCCTGACACCCTCCCGAGGCACACACAGCATTACAACTTAGGATCCCAATCTCGCAAGGATGCAGACCACAACTCTACTAAAGCAGTCAGAATGTATGGCATAGAGCTGAGAGTGCTAGGTGCCTGAATTTGGGGCACCTGCTCCTTTACCTCTGGGTCTGTAAGCAGACCCGCCCAAACATGTGACTACTGCTCCCCAACAAAGGTTTCAGCTTTATGTATCTTCTTGCCTCCATGTGGGGCCTCCATCAGGGCCAAGCCCACTGCCAAACAAGAAGCTCCGGCTAAGGCCTCAGATGCCTGTCCGGGGAGATTGTCTAAAGCAGGTGTCCTCCCTCCCCATCACATCAGCAAGACGGAAGGACAACGTCTGGACCTGAAAATGAACAGCAAGCTCGGTCCCTACACGGTCAGAAGCTGTGGGAAGTCAAGTCCTGAGCCAACTCTGTGAGTGCAGCCTCTGACACCAACTGCTAGAGGAGTAAGTGTTGGAGTAAAAACACGGAGTAGCCCAGGACACTGCTACCGGAGCCCACTGCCGGCAATGCCCAGTACACGCTGAGGAACCTTTTCTTAAGCATCGCCTGATTCTACCAAACCGCCATCTTCCCTTCCTGAGTTGTCACTACAACCAATTAAATCCCAACCTTGTCCACAATGTTTTCCTCGGCTTAAAGCAAACAACAAAACAAAACAACCTATGCAAGCTGGGCATGGTGGCACATACCTTTAATCCTGGTACTCAGGAGGTAGAAGGAGGCAGATCTCTGTCAGTTTGAGGCCAGCTTGGTCTACATATTGAACTCTAGGAAAGCCAGGGCTACATAGAAAAACCTTGTCTCAAAAACAAAAAACAAAAAAACAGCTGGGCAGTGGTGGTGCACACCTTTAATCCCAGCACTTGGGAGGCAGAGGCAGGCAGATTTCTGAGTTCGAGGCCAGCCTGGTCTACAGAGTGAGTTCCAGGGCAGTTAGGGCTACACAGAGAAACCCTGTCTCAGAAGAATGTGTGTGTGTGTGTGTGTGTGTGTGTGTGTATACATATATATATCCTGTCCAGGCCATGGACAAGGACCAACTCTCCTCCAACTCAGTTTAAAATGTGTGGAAGGTGGTGATTTCTAAGTTGCCACCACAGTTTCCTGCTGTGAGGTTATCAGGGTCTTTCTGTCAGCAGCTGTAGAAGTCAGCGCCACCGTGCTGGAAGGCCAAGGACTCAGAAGCCCTGGACTCCATACAGAGTCTGCCTCTGAGGGAAAGTTGCTCAACCTTGGCTCTTGGTCTATCTTAGGAAAAGTTGACAATGGCCCAGCTTTACCTCACAGATTGGTCATGAGGTTCAGATCAGAAGTCAGCAGAGGTGAAGCGTAAATGTAAAGAATTCCAGCATCGAAAGCTACTGTGTCTCCAAGGAGTTCTTTATACATCTTGTTTGTATGTGATAGGATTTTACTACGTAGTCTAGGCTGGCCTCTAGCTCAACAGCCCTCTACCCTTGGCCTCCCCAGTTCTGGGATTACATGCATATGCCACCATACCTGGTTTTCTATGCAACACAAGGTAACTGTATGGAGAATCTACTCACCCAAAACACATTCATATGGGATGGAACATCGGGGGTTGGGGGTGGGGAGAAAGAGAGAGAGAGAGAGAGAAAGTGGGGGAAAGGAGAAAAGGAAAGATAAGACCTGAAGGTCACCAGGAAGACCGAAAGACGCTGAAGCGAGGGCCAGATGTCACTTACACAAGCAGATGGCAGCCAGGAGTCGCAGGCCGGACTCAGGGGGGAAGCAGGTGGGGAAGAGCGGCTGCAGCACGTAGTTGGAGAAGGTGAGGGCGATGACAGCTTGGTTGGTAGGGTAGATCACCAGCACAGCAATCCACAGCCGCAGGAACCTGCGGGAGGAGCAGGGAAACCGTTGGCTGGCGCGGCAGGCAGCTAGAGGCATCAGCAGAAAACCCAGGCAAGGGGCGGGGATTCGGGGGTGGGGGTGGGGTGGGGGTGGGGGTGGGGTGCGGGTGGGGGTGGGGGTGGGGAAGTCTTGAGCAAAGGAGCAAACACCAGTGGGCTAAAGGTCCATTTCTCCTTTTGTTTTCAGAGATACTGAAGAGGCCCGCCCGACCCCCAAATGAGACCCTCAGCCCTTTGTAATGCTTGTGACACGGTGCCTCAGCAAAGGCCTACATACATTTCAAACTCCTAATGACACACGTGCTGGTATGTGGGCTCTCTCCTTTCTCCTTTAATCTTCTCTGCAACTTTAGCCCCTTATATCCAAGGGTGGGAAAATTACATCTATAACCCCAGAATTCTGGTAGCAAGAATACGCTAAGGGCGTGGCTACAGAAGCAATGGCCAGAAAGGCATCCAATAGGAACTTGCGGGAGGAGCTCCTTGCACACCTCTTATCTCTTTAGTGATGCATGAGTTCCCCAGTCAGGGTTAGGGAAGCCAAGAAAACTCAAGGGCTGGACGCTGGAGGAGGCCGTTGTACTTGGCAGTGTGGAGTGTGGATGTTTCTTCTCTAGGAAGTCACTCTTGTGTGTCACAGAGCAGGGCTTTCCGTGACTGCTTTTCCTAGAACCCTGTGGTCAATGTTGTCATCTACTTTGCTTATAGAATCTTACCCATCAAGTTCAACATAGGATAAGAATTGTAACCTGGCTCATCTACTGATTCTGTGAGTGTTGACACACTGGACACTAGAAACTGTCCTTGGGTTCTTTGGATCTGACCCTTCTGTCCCAGATTTTTCCTTTTCCTTTACCAGTGGCATCAACCTGCAGCCCCAGGGCCACATGTTTCCCAGGATAGCTACGGAGTGCAACTCAGTACATTTTTCAATTGGTACGTCACAAGGTCGGACATCCATGTTAGACCATTCAGGTCTCCAGGTTTGCTCACCCAGCCAGTCCTCCGAAGATGTCCTTGACATAGGAGTAATCACCTCCAGATTTAGGAATGGTGACGCCTAGCTCAGCATAGCAGAGGGCTCCCACGGCTGTTATGACACCCGTCACAATCCAGACAATGAGAGCAAGGCCCACAGAGCCGGCGTTCTCCAGCACACCCTTCGGGGAGACAAAGATTCCAGAGCCGATGATGTTCCCTGCACAAGGCACAAAGACACAGTGTGGTCAGGACAGCTGGCATGTCATCTCGTGTCTGGTCTGGCTCCCAAGCTTTGAGATGGTGGGTGTGTCCAGCAATGATTCTCACTAGGCTTTCTTCTCTGATCTGGTTCTGAAGTGTCTCCATGGTCTCTAGGCAGGTGTGTCCAGTAATAACTCTTCCTAGAGCAGGGCAAAGGGCAGAAAACTGACAAGGAATTTACAAGTCTAGCTGACTCCTTAGAAAAGTCTTATAGGGTCAGGTAACATCAGCATTTAGGAATGGTGACGCCTAGCTCAGCATAGCAGAGGAAAACCAGTCTCAGGGAAGGAAATGAATTGTGTGGGGCTAGGCAGTAGTGACTGTTGGAGCAAATTCTGAATCTGGGCACACATGTTCTAGCTAAGGAGACAGGCTCTTAGAATCGGCTAAAACGATAGGACTGGAAATGCGTTCAAATTCCCAGACCCCACCTGTCAACTAGAATGCTTCAAAAAGGAGCCAAAGGGCAAATTCTTTTGGACAGATTGTAGCCACACACCATGATGACTCAGGACTATGGGCTAGATATAGTGATACATGCTTGGAATCCCAACACTTGGGAAGCTGAGGCAGGAGGATCAGGAACTCCAGGCTAACCTGGGTATACAGTGAGACCCTGACTTAAGACAAAGGAAAAATTTATGAACAAAGGCAACAGCCTTAGAAGCTGGATTCTACTGTGGACGCAAAAGCCCCACCCTTGTTGGAGAACATGAAACAAACCTATAAAACGGTCACAGTTGTCTAGACATGGCTTGCGAGAGTACATTACGTGCAAAGCCTCAGCGCTGTGTTCCTGAGGCCTCCCTTTCTGTGGTGTCATATGACCCTCAGAATCACCTTGTAGAATTCAGGGTGGAGGGAGAAGAATGGGATTCCTCTCTCCACTTTATTGACCAAGAGACTGGGGTTAAGTGGCTTTCTCTAAATTCCTCAGCTACTGATGGGTAAAATTGGATCTTGAAAGCTGTCTCCTGATGCTTAGTCTGGTGTTCTTTCCACTAATCCATTTCTGCATGCTCAGGGGTTGGAGTCCTCTCAGAGAGAGGCCAATAGCCAGCACAGAGAGGGGACTCCTGGCTAATGAGCATTGGACAGGGTAGGAGGAGAGGAGCCTCTGACATACTGGCTTCATGTTTTCTATACTGAGGGTGGAGATGAGGTCCTCAGGGGCTTTGAGGGCTCCCGCCTGCTGTTTCCAGCTCTCTATTCAGTGCCTGGGGGAAGAAGCAGAAACTAGCCAGATCTAGGTGAGAAGGCAAAACCGGAGACTTGCCTCGGCCCATGGGCTTGACAACGGTTCAGGAACCCACCTTTCTTGGGCAGTTTGGAATCAGTGAGATAATAAAATGTTAAGTCTGGGCTGGAGAGTTAGGTCATTGAGCATTTGCTGCCCTTGCAGAAGACGGTGGTTCAATTCCAAGCACCTACATGGAACTTACAACCATCTGAGACTCCAGTCCCAGGGAATCTGAAGCCCCCTTCTGATCTCTGAGGGCACTGGGCACACATGTGGTGTACATACGTACATGCAGGCAAAACACTAATTCACACAAAATAACAAAATAGATCTTAAAAAGACACCCTTTCGAAGTGTAAAGTTCTATGTTCCACTTTCCAAATCCAGCCAGAACTCCACCTCTATTCACTACTAAAACACTTACTTCCAAGCCAAAATTCAACAGTTTTTATTTTATTTTTAAGTGTTTAAATTAGAAAAGAAAGTTTTAAGATGAGGTTGAACCACGAGTTAGTTCGCTAGCCTGAAACTTGATATACAGACTAGTAGACTAGGCTGCCCTTGGACTTGCATCAGTCCAACTGTCTCCACTTTCTGAGTGCTTGGCTCCCAGGTTCGTAATACTTTGCTTGGTGCTAAAGTCTACTGTGCAATCCAGGGCCAGGCATATGGTTATAAAGTAAAAGGGAAGAAAAGAATGTACATTGTGATCCTCTATTCCTCTCAGACGTAAAACTTTCCATTAGTTTTCAAACTAAAAAAAAAAAAAAATGTAATGTGAAGTACTCAGTATGCTGAGGCAGGAGATATGTGTATGCACACATATACATATATGTATTTGTATACACACACACACACACACACACACACACACACACACATTCTACCCATTCTTTTTTCAAACGCATTTTCCTTCAGAGATACATACAGAAATAAAATCAAGGAGAGAATTCGGTCCTCAACATCAAACTCAAATATAAATGTCGAGTGGAGAAGCAGCAGAGCAAAGGGCTCAGCTTTAGGGACATCTCTTTCTTTCCCTTCCCTCTGTACTTGCTCATGTGAAGTCCTTTCAAAGGAGAAGACATGTTTGTCCTCATATAGTCTCTACGGCCTGCTCTCTTATGGCAGCTAAACTGCCATCACCCAGTATCCTAGGCCCTAGGACATGGTCATAGGACCCTTCGAGCTGGCCAGTGTGGCTCACACAGAGAATTCCAGCACTCAGTAGGCCAAGGCAGGAGAATTGCCTTAAATCTAAGACTAGTTGTTGGTTTGAATCACAACGTTCAACTCTTTCCCAACACAAAACAAAATAAAACACAACCACCAGTCACCAGCACAAGCTGAATGCGCTGCTATTCCCTGGAAGACAGGAAGGTCTAGGGAATGTGAGCGCCGGAGTCCGAGTAAATTCCTTGCCTATCAGGGAAATATCAAGAGTGAGTAAAGGGCTTCTCACGGCCATCCAAGAAGAGAGTAATGGCACACAGCCTACGAAACCAGCTCCAGGGTTACAACAAGTCAAAGCCAGGACAAAAGCAAGGGCTGACTTCTGTCTTGAGGTAGTAAAAATGGGTGTGGCAATGGCCAGACAGTTCTTGGAACTGGGAATGGCAGTTTTCGTAGGAAGGTGAAATGTCCTGTCAAAGGCTCTGCCTTTCAGGGATGAAGAGCCAAAGTGCCACTAAGGATTCTGGGCAAACAAACAGCTGTAAGGATCAACCACTACGTGAGTACTTTGGCCACCTTTGGGACACTGTCAGAGTACGCATGTCACAGGGTCCCCCGAGAGACCAGGTATACAGAGCTAGCTGATCTTTGAGGGGGTCTGTGGCCCAATTCTTCCTTGGAGGAAACAAGGGAGGTATCATTATCCCCATTTTACCGTTGAAGAAACCGAGACTCCCGAGGGCATCACAGTTGACTCAGCAGTATCTGGATTGGAGTCCTGCACCTCTGCTTCAAGACTGTTGTACAAATAAAAGACTTTCCCACATATGCGACCCATCGTTCCACGACCCACTGGGCAGCACTGGGAGTGGTCTTATAGAGAGCTGGAGGGCAGACTCAACATCTTCCCCTTGGGGCAGTCCTATCTGCAGGGGTGACGTAAGCACCCTGCTAAGCTTGATTCTCAGAACTGCTTTCTGAACAATGCTAATAATCTGCTCTGCTCTGCATGATCATTCTTATTTACTTCTGTGAAAACAGAGACTCAGAGAGAGAGAAAGAGACTTGGTCAAAGTCACATGCTAAGCAGCTCATCCGGTGGAGAGACCAAGTTATCAGACTCCAGGCCCAGGTTGTCCTCCAGACTCCTCAAGGCTTCTCTGGAAACAACACCACGTGTTACAGCTCCAGGGCCTTTAAATGTGTATATTGTTCAAAGGAAGCCACGAGACAGGAGAACTAGGAAGGAGCCTTTCAACCTCGATCAGAGTCTTTCTTAATAAGAGGAAAGGAGTTAACGTCTGTTGGCATCTCCCCTTGTGGTCCCCAACCTTCCTAATGCTGTGACCCTTTAATACAGTTCATGTAGTGGTAATCCCCCAACCATAAAATTCTTTTTGTTGCTACGTCATAACTGTAATTTTGCTACTATTATGAATTATAATGTAAATATCTGTATTTTCCAATGGCCACTGATACAACTTGACATAACTACTGCAAAAGGGTCGTTGGACCACTAGAGAGATCCCAGCCCACAAGCTGAGAACCACTGGTCTAGAAGGTCATTCAAGAACATGACGCGTGCTGGGCCTGGTGGCGCACGCCTTTAATCCCAGCGCTGAGGAGGCAGGGGCAGGTGGAACTCTGAGTTCAAGGCCAGCCTAGATTATAAAGCAAGTTCTAGGGACAGCCAGGGCTACACAGAGAAACCCTGCAAACTCTGTCTCAAAAACCAAAACACACAAAATGGTATGTGATGCACACCTGCCTGGTAGTGCCAAGGTGCTTGAGATCAGGGTCTTAACCCTGCTTCCACCCACACTGGCTACTAGCAGAGTCATCGTTAGATCTTTAGTGAAAGCTGGGTTTAAGGATGCCTGGACAATGAGGCTAAGCTAAACTTGTTCTGTCAGAGAAAAGCCATGTAAACCATTTCAATAAAATAAGAGGCCAAGTTGTATCAGCGGGCAAGTCTTCCTAGGCAAATGGCCAGAACGGAGAAAACGCTCGTTGGCAGCACGTAACCACTAACTTCCTCGTCCATGTGACCCCTGTTCCGGCCTTACTCACACTCAGGCTTGTTCCCACTCGAATGCTGTAGCCCTCAAAGAATTTCCTAAGGAGAGAAATTACAGACTTGTAATGCCCAGCAGACTTAGATCCAAAAAGACCTTGGCTTTCCTTACTCACGCAAGACATCTTGTCTGGCCACAGCTTCCTGCTGGGTATCAGCGCTGCGGCCACCGCCCTGATGTGCAGAGAAGGCTGAAGTCAATGTGATTTGTACTTCTCCAGTGGGCGGGTAGGACTCTACCCGGGCCTTCAGACCCGGGGAACAGTGTAGAAGCAAGACCTCGGGGTCAGGCTCTGATCCATACTCCCAAACCGAGAGCTGCCCTGGTGGTACCTTCTGGACGCACTTTCCCACCAGGACTGTACAAACAGCCTCTCTGGAGGTGGGGGGAGGCTAAGATGCGGACACACGCCCTGTTTGGCTGCATATCCTGCAGATTAGAGATGCAGATGGTGCCACATGACTCTGCCGTGCCGGATTCCTCACCACAGTGGACAACTAGACTCAGAGGAGCCGGAGCCCTCCCCACTCACAAGCCACGAGACTCCAGTTTTTCTGAGACTCATTTCCTTCGTGTTCACAGTGGGAGTAACGGCTCTTACCCCACTTACTTTGCTGTGGGGATCAAGGCAGCTTACACCTATGTAAGACACTCTATAACACATTAAATGCTAAAATAATAATAATAATAATAATAATAATAATAATAATAATAATAATCACCACTAGCATTTGTAGCAGTAGAGACAGAGTCCAGCCAGAGATGAACACAGCAGACTGGCTTTGGAGGTTTGGCTACCAAACAGCTCTGTGCAGCCAAGCCCACGAGGCATCTTCTGATTCATTTGTCTGCTTGTCTAGGGAGACATTTTAGATGACGCAGGGGGGCGGGCAGCAGGTAATTGCATCTCGAGAAGTATTTATTGATCGCCCACTCTCCACATGCCTGCTTTGAAAGGTAATTGGGAAGTACTTGTTCATACATGGTCCTTTAGAGAAATAGATGGAGCGAATCACCACCCACCAGTCACTGAAAGACAAGCCTCGTGGCCTCAGGGGCCACGGAGCTGAGCCCTGACCGGTTCCTACCGGAGACCCACACACGACCTCCAGCATCTCTATCTTCCTTGGTGGGTTTCAACCAGGAACAATTTTGCTCCTACCTCCAGGGAACAAGTGGTAAAGTCTGGAGATGCTTCTAGCCTTCACACTGGAGTAAGGGTACCCCTGGGACTTAGAGTATCAAGGCCAAGGAAACTGCTAAGGATCTAACAGTGACCAAGCAACCTCCCATAACCAAGAAGGATCTGGCCCGAGAAGCAATAACATCAAGGTTGAAAAACTCTCATCTTCCTTGAAACCTCAATGTCAAGGCCTGGCTAATCCCACATGTCCCTTTCGGATTCAATGGTTTTGTGTTACTTAGCTCAGCACACACACACACAAAATGTATTATCGATGGTAATAACTACTTTTTAAATTAAAAAAAAAACAGAGTAAAAATATAACAAAGTTCATTGCTGTAGCGATTTAAGTATTTTAAACGGTATTTATTTGTTTACCTTTTCCTCCATGTGCATGTATCTAGTTGTGTATTCTCCGTGGTGTCATGTAGTGCTCAGAGGACAAATTTCAAGGGTTTACCTTTCCTTCCAACATGTGATTTGGGGATTGAACTCAGGTTGTCAGACTCGGGGGCAGGTGCCTTTACCCGCTGGGGTATCCAGCCAGCCTTATCTTAAAATTTTTTTTGAGACATAGTCTTATGTAACTGAGGCCTTGAACTTGACTTGTGGCCAAGGATGACCTTGGGTACTCATGCCCTGTCTCCACTTCTTTCTGTTTGTTTGCTTTGAGACAAGGTCTCAGTATGTAGCCCTGGCTATTCCAGAACTCAGTCTGTAGACCAGGCTGGCCTCAAACTCCCAGAGATCCACATGCCTCTGTCTCCCAAGTGCTGGGATCCAATGAGTGTACCACCATGCCTGGCCTGTCTCCACCTAGTATCACAAGTGTGTGCCAGCATGCCCAGCTACTTTAACCAAAGCACATCAGTAGACTCAAGTAACTTCTTCCCCGTGGTGGAGGCCAAAGCTAGGGCCTTGTGCATGTTGGGCAAGGGCTCTACCACAGAGTTTGCAAATCCCGGTTGGTTTCTTTTGGACTCACTGCTATTAGTCAGCAAGCTCGTGTGACATGCTAGACCTCTGGGAATATGAAAGTGAGATTCAGCTTCTACTCTCAAGAATTGAATGGATGGTGACCCACCCCTATAATCTCAGCACTAGGGAGGCATAAGCAGGCCTCTTTGAGTTTGAGTTGACTTGGCTAGCCTAGTCAACACAGTGAGTTCCAGGCTAGCCAAGACTATATAAAACCCTGTCTCAAAACAAAACGGATTGAATGCAGACATTCAGGTGAAAGCACAGCTGACCACATCAGTCTGGACAGAAGTCGAGTTAGTGTGATTATAATACTATGGAACATGATATAGTAGAATGGTTGGGTATCCAGGAAATGCTGAGGCTGGAGGATCTCAAGTTCCAGGCCAGTCTTCAAAGCATAAAGAGAAACTCAAAAAAAAAAAAAAAAAATCCAGAAGTATGGGGCTGGAGAGACGACTCGGTTACAAGCACTAGTTCTTGCAAAGGACCCAGTCTCAGCACCATGCAGGCAATACACACTGCACACATAAAGATTTTTTTAAAAAATTGCTTTTAAACAGGAAAGGGAGGAAGAAGCAAATCAAAGGAGAAGTGTCATGAAGAAAAGAGGCCAACACCCACGACTCCGTGGGAGCCATTCAAAGCCAGGAAGAGAACAGAAAGGCCACTGGCTGGCTGCTGAGCAGAACGGGGGTCAGCACTTCTTGTCACTGAACGAGGGACACCTACATCTCTGAATCAGTGAATGCGTATGGGCTTGGGAGTAGTGGGGGCTGGAGTGGAGTGGCAGAAGATGAGGCCGAAGAGAGAAGAAAACCTTCGTAGGAAGACAGACCAGAGCACAGGTTTGACTCGGAGCTCTCCAAGGACACTCCTCTATGCCAGGCTCATACCAGGAATATACCAGGCCCTGTTTCATGGCCCCCATCACCTAGGCATAAAAAAAGGGTTACAAAGATTGTACATAAGGGGGTGGAAGAGATGGCTTGGTGAGTAAAACACTTGCCACAAAAGCCATGAAGACCTGGGTTCGAACCCACAGAACCTCTGTTAAGCCACGTGTCTGCAGTAATCTAGGTGCTTCTACCTTCGATGGAAGGTGGAGGAGAGAAGAAAATCCCCGGAAGTCTTTAGGAGCTAGCCTGTTAACGCAGTGGCAAACAACAGGGATGCTCTCGAGGAAGATAAAAAGCAGGGATTGACCTCTGACCGCCACACAAGCACACAAGCACTGTGGCACGCACATGCCCACAGTCCCATTCACGAATGCATGTGTCCACACGGAGTCTGTCTGTCTGTCTGTCTGTGTCTCTCTCACACCCCCACACACCCCCACACACAGGGATCACGCATAAGAAAGCATTTTTGCAAACTCAAAACTGTCTACAAGCCTGTCCTCTTCTGCCGTTATCTATAAAATTCTTTGCTCTATACAAAATACTCATCCAAATCATAAAAAATTTTTATGTTAAACCTTCTATTCCCAGGGCCTGGGACCAAATACTTTTAAAACTTTCAGACAAAAAAAAAAATTAATTTTGAGACAGGATCTTGCTATATATAGTCCAGGCTGGCCTCAGCCTTGTGGCAATCTTGCTGCCCAGCCCCCCAAGTGCTAGGATTACAAGCATGGACCACCACACTGGCTCCTAAATGCCTCCTTGAAGCAGCCGGAAGTTCCTGCATTATGTCTTGCTAACCCTACCCCTGGAGCTGTCCTCTAAGGGAGCTGCTCAGTGCGGATGCCCTCCATCCATGTGCAAGCAAGCCCCTTTGGAGACATCAGAAGAGACACGCACATGAGAGGTACCGGATCTCAGGCCGGCTTGAACAATGTGCAGCTCGGCCTGAGATCTGGCACCTCTCAGTGACGTCACCACCGATGCTGAGGATATTTAAAGCGAGCCAATGGGGAGAACCTGTGAGCGTGACAAAGGATGAGGGATGAGATGATCGATAAAGCTTTTCAACTTGAACTTCACTCGTTCTATAAATAGCACAGCTCAGAATAGACTTGTGGGATTATTTTGCTTCTTAGAAATGAAATTCGCCCGTGCTCAGCACGAGGCCTAACATGTTCAATCAGCGTCAACACGCAGAGCAGCCCCCATCTCCGTCTAATAGCCGTAGGCTACGGCCTGGCCTGCGTGTTGCCGTTCCCAGGTGTCCAGGGAGATGGGTGTGGTGAAGGCAGCTCTCGGTTGGCACGTTCTGCGAGGCCAGTAGGGTCTGGCTTTTCTTGCTCCATATACTCAGCAGGGAATTAAAAATCAGACAAGGGAGCCAGAAGATACAGCTCAGTGGAAGAGCATTTGCCTAAGGCAGAGCAGGTCCTGGGTTCAAGCCCTGCAGCTGGGGGGAAATTCAGAAGAGAGCAGTTTCTGACACCCCCTATCCCCCACCTCCTGGCCCGAGCTCCCCCGAATGGTCCTTGTTTTCTGTAGATCAGAATCTTTTCCTGGAACAGCTTGCTCCTGGCTGCATTTTGAGATCTTGCCCGTCATCCCTCAGTAGCAACAAGAAAACACGAAAAACAACAACAGAAATTCCTGAAGCATTTTTAACCCCCCCAACCCCCCCCCCCGCCGCCGCCGCCCCCCTTCAGTCGGGGTTGGGAGCAGACTCAAGGCTTAGCTGGCTTAGCTCCCCGCTGGTAGCCTGGCAACTCGAGGGGCCCAATCCTGAATCCCACACCTCTGCTCTCCACTTCAATAATGACAGCAGGTCATTAATGGGCTCATTAATGGGTCAATGAAATGGGCTCTGGGGTCTGCTGCTTAGATTTTTTTTTTTAATAGTCACAGGGTCTTGCTGAACAGTCCTGACTGATCTAAACTTTACTCTAGATGTGAACCAGGCTGGCTTTGAAGTGTTAGCAATCCTCCCAAGTGCTGCTTCTACCTCCCAAGTGCAGGCATTCGGAGTGTGCGCCATGAATCCTGGCTTAGGTACGTCTTAACATTCTTACTGGGAACTGATTTTCTTTCCTAGACTAAGTATTTCCTGCTGGTCACTCTTTCTGCGTAGCTCTGCCCTTTGAGGGAACATATTTGAGTCAGATCGTTGCAAGTTCAAACAAACTGCCCTTGAGCTCTCTGGTTCCCGGAGGCAGGAAGCGTCCAACAGGATGCCTGGTCGCAGCCACCGCGTACTCCGTGCTGGGAGCATGCGCACTGTGCTCAAGGACTCAGGTGGGAACGGATCTCTGCTGTCAGCTGGTCATTTACCTTCTAGAAACATCTATTTCTACACTGGTACCAGCTGTGTGGGATGGCTTGACGTTCCTACGAGGCACTCTGCGTGGGAATCGGTAAGCCAGCCCCTCACGATATAAATCCTCATTCTATTGCCGGCTATACCGGTCCCCCTCACTAAGATGTGTTTGTTTTGAAATGTTTTTGAGGTTCTGGCTTTTGTCCCAGATTCCCTTTGAAAACAATGGGAGTTTTAATATATTTTCATCCTGAATGAACCAGCTCCTAATATTCCCATGGCTTTTTAAAAGTGGAACGTGAACTCGAGAACACAGTTTCAGACTCGCTCCCTCTAGGCAATATTCAACAAATGGTTCTGGGATCAATCCGTGTGTGATGTTAGAGGCTAAAATGTAGAATCTTCTAAAGAAGGGTAGTCCAAAAAGGACTGAAATCTTTGGACCTGAAATTGTACATACACAGACATACCCGTCCAGTGCACCTCTTCCCATTCAGTGAACACACACACACACACACACACACACACACGTCCAGTTTCACCGTTGTAATTTGGACAGGCCTTGAATTTGGAATCCTCCTGCTCTGGCCTTCCAAGAACTGAGATCACGGGGTAAGTCTTCACACCTGGCTCCTTTTTTTGGAAAAGGCTTGCAATGTTATACACCCATGGTGTCTCCAGATCCCACTCCTAGTGGCACCCTCCTCCAGGACCCCCCTCCCCCCCGCCCCCATTACCAGCTGACAGGGACCAGCTCTCCTCCCCTCTCTCTGTATTGCTTTTAGAAATGGCTCTGGATGCAGACCATTCAGTTACCTCAGGAAATTAGCTGCTAGCTCCAGGACTTGATTTCCCCATATTTCAAATATACTATATATGTCCATAAGATTGTTGACAGGATTAAATAAAATATCTGCAGAGACCTTATAGCACAGGAGTTGTCATTTAGTAAGAGCTCAATAAATACCGTTTTGTTCTAGGTGGATGTGTGGGCACCTAACTTTAATCCCAGCCTGAAGCAGGCTGAGAAAGGAAATTGAACTCTAGGCTAGCCTGCACTACATAACCAGATACTGCCTAAAACACACACACACACACACACACACACACACACACACACACACCTCAGATGTGAGCTTTGCAACTGTGGTCCCAGCACTTGGGAGGCTGAAAAAGCAGAGCTGACACTAGTTCGAGGCCAGCCTGGGCTACACAGAGGATTACAGACCATCCTCCCTTAGAGTGAGACACTGTCTCAACAAATCCTTGTCACATATGTCACATGCCTAAAATTTAAGGCCGTTAGTGAGGTCTAAGTCAGCCAGACATGCATAGCAGAACTTTGCTCGCCACCAACAAAGAAGAGGCTGGCACAACGGCTCAGCGGCGAAGGAGGGCGTCGTATCCTTTATCAAAGGACTAGGATTCCGTTCCTAGCACCCAGGCTGGCTGGCGAGAAAGCTCTAGTTTACGAAGGCACTAAGGAGAGAATGGCTTGTCTTGGTCAGCCACTTCAGGCTGAGTACCCCAGTGTTCCGAGGCTGCGCCAGCTGCTTCCCTCCATCCGACCTCGGCTGCCGCCCAGCTCCCCCTCACACTAGAACCTTCCACAGTAGGAACACAGTCATGACTGCTTCATCTAGAAAAATAAGGAATACCACTGAGATTTTTCAAGGAAATGCCCATTTAGTGTACAATACAGAAATAGGGAGGGCGAGATGTATCTGTGTGTGACCTGTGCTTGTCACCAGACTTGGTGATCCGAGTTCAATCCCCAGGACTCAGAGTAGAATGAGAGAACCGACTCCCCCAAGTTGTTACCAACCTGCACACACATGAGTAGTACACAATTCACATACACACACACACACACACACACACACACCAACACACACACACCAACACACACACACATCAACACACACAAACACACGTACACACACACACATACACAGAGTAACATGTAGATACATAGATAGAGTAGATAATAAGGCTAAAGACTTAGCTTCAAAATTTTTCATTGTATGACCTTTGGCAAATTGCTTATTCCTCAGAACCTCCATTTCCTTATCGGTAGGAGAAAGATAATATGTGCTTGGCACATCGAGATTACTGTGAGGGACAGAGATAATGAGTGCCTGGCACAGAACATTTATTTAATAATGGCAGCTATCAACGGGAACTTTGGTATCATCAGTGAATGAGGTTTTCTGTTCTCACACCTCTGGGGTTTAGGGAGAGTTTACTTTCACAGTTCCTCTGCCTTCAAGAGTACGCCTTGACCAGCTGTGTACCTGAAGGCAATAGCCTGGCAGTTCAGGCCAGGGAACTGTTAAAACAGGAGGGAGTATGTGTGGCCCAGGGTTAGAGTTCTTGCCATTACTGAGTCTCTAGGACCACCATGACCACCAACAAAAGAAAATTTGAAAGAAAAAAAAAAAAACCAGTTATCCTGGTTGATGCAATGAACCCTATGGTAACAATTTTCCAAGCCAGGCTCCCAACAGTCTTTCAGAGGAATGCTTGTTGCTTACTTTTGGGATAGACTCTTGATGTGTAGCTGGACCACCCTTAAACTCAAGATCCTTTGGCCTTCACCTCTGGAGGGCTGAGAGTGCTGTCATCTGCTACCGTGTCTGGTTTAGAGAAATGCTTTTTGGCTGTGGGGACTGGAGATTGAAGCCAGGCCCTTGTGCATCACCAGGCAAATGCTCGACCACTGAGACAGCCCCGGGGTTTCCTTTCCTTTACCCGAGTCAATTGCCAACAATCACAGGGGTGACAGTTCCTTACTAGGCGCTCTGCTGCACGGAGGACTCAGGGGCGTGGAGGCCAAGTTTGTTCTCTCCTCTCCTCCCCTGCCCTCTGGCCCTCACTCTGCAGCTACATCTCAAACGCCCAGCGATCCTACCTCAGCTTCCCACGTACAGCGATCACAGGCTAAGCCATTACGTGAGATCTGTCTCCCTCCCTCCCGTCTGTCTTCTTCCAACTGACTCCAAGAGTCTGGGAACACACTAAGCATGTCGTCTATGGCCAAGCTGCACCTCTAAGTCAAAATTGTTGCTCAAAGAAACAACCACTGTGTCAAAATTCTTAGGAATTATCAAAATCTCTAAGAATTATCTTCACTACCCCATCTTCCCCCCACATCCTCCAAAGGGCAGCTTACGACTGGCTGCCGCTGACACCTCTCTCCTCTCATGCCTCTGACTGTTCCCTTATCTTGACCCCAGCTGCTGCCAACCAAACACACTGCCAGGTGTCAGTGGCTCCTGTTAGACACACGTGGATCTCATCCTCCTGATCCAACCATAGATAACTCTAGAGCTTGAGGTGATTGGTCCAGCTTACATTCCTGTAATAAGTGTCATCGATTACTTCTAACCATCTACGATGGCTGTGGATAAACTTTTAGGAGCTTATATGAAACATATCTTAACGTATTCCTTTAAACCAGCAGGGCATGGAACATATAGATCCAGGGCAGATGCCACTTTCCCGTACAGAATCTGATCCCTTAAATTAGTGGTTTCATTTCTTTAAAAGACTTATTACATGTGGATGACTGCGTGATTAATGTATGTCCACTACATGCATGCCTGGTGCCTTGGAGGCTAGAAGAGGATGTCGAATCCCTTGGAACTGGGGTCAGCGCTGGTTGTGAGATGTCCAATGTGGTGCAGGGGAAAAACTCGAGTCCTCTGCAAGAGTAGTATGTACTTTTCAAAATAAAAGCTTTTTAATGTTTGTTTATTTTTATGTGTGTAAGCTTTACCTACATTCATGATGCTTATGGGGGGGTCAGAAACCGGTGTCATATTTCCTGGAACTAGAGTTATAGGCAGTTGTAAGCCTCCAGTGGGTGCTGGGAACCCAACCTGGGTCCTCTGGAAGAACAAGTGCTCTTAACCACTGAGCCATCTCCCCCACCCTTCCTGTGCCTTGTCAAATGACTTTAATTACCTTTATTCTACAGTGTTAATACAGACCACCAGATCACTGGACGCTACCTAGGTGTTTGCACTTGGTCTTATCACCCACTTAGAAAGCCCCTGGAAGAGGGCAGGCACTGTCTCTTCACTCTAGCATCTTTTGTTTTGTTTTGTTTTTCCAGACAGGGTTTCTCTGTGTAGCCCTGGCTGTCCTGGAACTCACTCTGTAGACCAGGCTGGCTGGCCTCCAACTCAGAAATTCGCCTGCCTCTGCCTCCCAAGTGCTGGGACTAAATGCGTGCGTCACCACTGCTTGGCTAACTCTGGCATCTTAATGGTCATGCAGGAGGGAGGGTAGAAGAGATTTTCTCCATGTTATTGTTAAGAAGAAAGTTGTTTCTCAGCTCAGCTGAAGTGAATGTAACGTGATTCTAACACTCTGGAAAAATATCTTGATTTCCCTAAAACCACCCAGAGTATCCGGCCAGATTTGTCATTCTCACTGTGATGTCACCACGAGGAGCTCTTTCTCTCTCTCTCCCTGAAGTGTCTGTCGCCCATGAGGCTGTGGACAGATCAGTAGTGACACTTAGCCTGGAACTCATTTCTTCATAGACTTGGAATGAATATTTTTTAAAAACCCAACATTTTAGTATATAGGAGAATATCCTCTATCCATGAAAATCTACATGAATTGGGGGATGGGTGGGCAAAGCAGGGTCTGGAAGAAAAGGTTTGAGAGAGAGTGTGTATGTGTGTGAGTGTGTACGTGTGTATGTGTATGAGTATGTGTGTATGAGTATTTGTGTATGTGTGTATGTGAGTGTGTGTGTATGTGTGTATGTGAGTGTGTGTATGTGTGTATGAATATGTATGAGTATGTATGTGTGAGTATGTGTATATATGTATGTATGTGTATGTATGTGTATGAGTATGTATGTATATGTATGAGTGTATGTATGTGTATGAGTATGTGTGTATTGTGTGTATGTGTGTATTGTGTGTGTCTATATATGTATGTATGAATTTGTGTATGTGTGTGTATGCATATGTGTGTGAGTGTGTATGTATGTGTGTGTGTGTGTGTGTGTGTAAGCACATCTGTGTATGAATCAGATACTTCTCCAAGGTAGGGTGGGGGAATGCTAATCCTATCAGTTAAATTGATGAAAAACATAACAGGCTCTGGTCTACTTATAGATCTTAAATTAGCATGTTCTACAGGTTGCGTTGAATTAAAAAATATAACAAGACCGGCTAATGGGATTCCGATCATGACTCCTGTGGATCTGGTTTGCAGATCTGCTCCCTCACAACATTGTTTCCTTCTAACTGTAAGTATTTGGAGTCATTAGATAAGATTCATTTTGAAGGGGCTGGAAAGGGCATGGCCACTGAAGTCCGGGTGGCGAGGTGAAGAGGATTAGCCGAAGGCTGCACTGATTTTATTTGACTTCAAGGATGTTCTCCAGTGTCACTCTTGCTCTGGTGCCAAATGTCCCTGAGCTGTTCACGGAACACTGTCACATCCATGGAAGCTAGTTTATGAGCAGCAAGAAACAGTATACCATCACAGGAACTCCAGAGAGAGAGAGAGAGAGAGAGAGAGAGAGAGAGAGAGAGAGAGAGAGAGAAGGAGAGAGAGAGAAGGAGAGAGAGAGAGAGAGAGAGAGAGAGAGAGAGAGAAAACAGAGTCTGGTCTGAGGCTGAGAGTCTTGGGGTTAGGGTGCTTTCCCTGAGAAGAAGCCCTCCAGCAAAGGTAGCAGACCAAAGCCCGCTTTTTGAGGGAAGGCAGTGATGAGCCACTGGCCAGCACCCACCTGCAGGGCTTCCTCATAAAGACAAGAGTGTCCTGTGTAGGCGAGGGAGCTGTGTCTGCCTGAGCCCTGCACCCGCGCTCTTGGGAAGCGAGCGAGCCCTGTACTGACTCCCTCGGGATCACTCCGCTCCTCTCCTAACGAGCTCCCACAGCCAGAGCACACATCTCACCCACGAATTCCTCCTGTACCCCACAATCTACTCACCCCCAGTTCCCTCTAAGAACCTCACAGGGTCTTCTGTGGGTGTTAACAGACAGGTGGCCCCTACTAGGCAACCAGAGAAACTGGAAACTCCGTTTAGAGAACAGTCAAGTCAGCTGCTTCTCCCTTCCATATTTTCCTCATCTGCGACAGCTCGGCTGTCACGTCTGTTTCACAAGTGCGACCTAGGATGGTCCAGCCTATAAAGAAACAGGTTATGAGGCCTGTTTATGACTGTCTTTGCTACTTGTGGTATTATACACCTCAGTGCTTCATACCATAAGACAACAAAGTACTAAATATGCTTCAAAAGCAGGTCCACAGCCTGCAGAGGGTGGCTGCACAGAGGCTAGTTAAAAATCCATGTGTCAGCCTGGATTAGGATCCCCTGGACCGGAACTGCCTAGTGACAAGCCCGAAAGAATTCGTTACACTTCTAATAAATTCTCAGGCAATACTTGGGACACAGAGCCAGCATGGCTCCTGACTCTTGTTTGTTCTATTCTAAGGAGAGAACGGCTCAGCCTGGTTTGGCTGAAGCGATGTATGACAGACATCACTTCCACGGCTCTGACTTGACCGGGTGTGGGTGGACAACACGAGTCACAGACAAAGCGAAGCAGCTTTAGAGGCTTTGGCGGGGTTAAAGTCCGGCGGAGGACCCCTGGAGAGGGGGTGGTGTGGTGTCGGGGGGCGCAGAGGACCTGGACTCACCTACGATGATGCCACAGGCGCTGACCAATCCGATCTCTTTCTTCAGGGCTACTCCGCCCCCTCCCGAGCTAGCCTCGGCCTCGGGGCTGGTGTCAGAACCCGGGCTCTTCGCGGTGTTGTTTCGCTGTCGGGCTCCCTTTTCCATCTTTCTCCGTAAGGTTCCGACCACCAAAAGCTAAAAAGAGCAGTCTCTTTCTAAACGCTCGTGCGTGTAAATGTGTGGGTACGTGGAAAAACAGAGTTTCCGATTAGAATGCCCTTTTCAGAAATAGCGCTCCTACCCTCTAAAAGTGACAGCAAATGAGAGAGAGTCACACGTGTCACTGCTAACAACCAAGGGCCGTGTTTTTAATGAAAGGCAAAAAACACACATATATATATCTAAGTACAAAAATAGAACTGTACCAGCGACTCCAGCTGGAATTCTCCGGAAAGCGTTTTCAGAAGCCCAGGATCGCTCTGCTCGGCGTACCGGGCGGTGGCTTGCTCTGGTCAGAATTTCCCTGCAGCCCTTCTAATGAAACGGATCGTCTCCACCTTCCCTTAAGTCTCTTTTACGACGAGGGTAAAAGTAGTTCTTGTCCGCTGAAGGGGCGGAGGAGGAGCGGTGCTCAGGTACTTTCTTCTTGCTCGCCGGCTCTGGATCAGGTTTCCACCTGCTGCGGTCGCCCCTGCTCGCCCTTGTCGGCTCCGAGCTCCGTGCTCACGCCGCAGATCGCTCCATCTGTGACCAGGGCAGGGTGGCTGCTGCGCTCGAATGTGCTTCCCTTTCGGCTGCGGCGTTTATTTGCGGACCGAGGCTCCGCCCCCACCTCCTCCATCCTCAGCAGCATGACCTCCCTCCTCTTCTATTTAATTATTAGTACCCCCTACCCTGAAAGGTCACTGAGAAAGGGGCTTAAAACACTTCTTTTCTTTCTTTCTTTTATTTTTTTCTTAGTGGAAGGAAGGGAAGAGTCGGCCGCAGGCAGCTGTCACTAGCCAAGGCTGCATCTCTGGTCGCACGGCATTTATGAGCTCTGAAAGGGCACACAATTCTGCAGGCTTCTAATGCCTTCAGAAATGCACTGGCCGGTGTACTAAGATGTTTAGGTGTGGCTCATTTGAGGATAAGATCGAGAAAGCTGCAAGGATATCGTCAACAAGCTGTTTCGTAAAATAGGGGGTGGTTTTGGTGGGGGGCAATGTGGAAGAGCTTTAGGCTGTAGAGTTTCTCTTAGGGTCAGTCATGAAAACTAAAAAAAAAATTATTGAGAATATGGGGTAGTCGCAACGTTCGTCCAAAGTAGGATAAGGAGAATTCTGGACTGCCCCATGACCCCTAATATTTTATCACAAATAATTTGAACTTTAGACGGAAGGATCATGAGCTCCTCAGTAATCATGAAACAGATGTGTTGATGCTAAGAATAATAACCGTTAAGTATATTGACATTGCACACCCACTTCCCTGAAGATTTTAATTCAAAACTGTTGCTTTACCTCAAGAACTGTGTCTAATTCTAACTGTAAAGTACTTTGGAAAAAAAAACAAATAAACATGAAACAATATTATAGACCATGGTGAAAAACTAAAGTTTTTTTTTTTTTTTTTTTTTACAAAGACTATACAAAATTATGTGATTTAAAAATAAGTCTAAAAAATAAAATTCCAAAGGGCTTGGTGGCACGCATCTTTAATCTGAGCACTTGGGGTGCAGAGGCAGGCGGATCTCTCTGAGTTTAAGGCTAGCCAGAGGTACAGAGTGAGAGTGTCTCAGCAAGACAAGCTAAACTCCCCAATCTGACCCCTAACTACACAAATTTGGCTTCACTTTTTTTTTTTTTTTTTGAAAATGCTCTAAAACACTTGGACTTTTCAAGAAAATAAAAAAGTTAGGCCCTTTAGGAATGGGGTTGACTAAGCTATCTAGAACAGTTCTTCCGGATAGGGTAAAGTCCAATCAACAGTCTCCCTTCCCGCCTGCCCCTTGATCACCCTACTCAGCAAGTATCAAGAGGTTTCAAAGGTTGAGATCTCAACCCCTTCTCCTTCTGTTGGTTTAAGATACAGCAGATTGAAAGCCTCAGCAAAAAGAAGAAGAAAGTGGGGGGAGCGTGTAAATCATTTCCAACCGAGAGAACAGACAAGGTTGGAATATATAGCACAAGACTCCATGGGAGGAAGTGAGGAGGGGTGGGCATGGAGAACGGGGGCCTGCCTGGGGGGGGCATGGAGAACGGGGGCCTGCCTCGGCCTTCCTGACAAGCTTACGGAGCATGCGGGAATGTGATGGACTCACTGTTAAGCAATCCAATTTGAAGACTTCTGCTCAGATCTCAACATCAAGGCAGAAAACCTTTCTGCTTCTCAAATGCGAGTTCTTTCTGTAATACTTTGTCGTTTCCGTGTAAATGGCCCGGCTTAGTGTGGGACCGGGTGCAAGTGTGGGATGGATTTGAGATCTCTCCAGACAGGACTGCGAACGCAGAGCAGTGGGCGAGCCTCGGAATTTGTAAAGGTGGAAAATAAAGACAGTCATAGGTTCTCTAAGTCTTGAACCAGACGTATCTGGGGGGTACAGTGTGGCACTGAAGGGGAAAGGGGGGCTTGTTGAAAACCAATATTTTTTATTCTTTAGTTATAAATGAAATTTATGAGTGGCTTGCAGCTGCTTATTGAGGGTGAAATATGAAATCTAGAAAAGGAACCACAGACTGGAGAGATGGCTCAGCGGTTAAGAGTGCCAACTGCTCTTCCGAAGGTAGTGAGTTCAAATCCCGGCAACCACGTGGTGGCCCACGAACATGCGTAATGAGATCTGATGCCCTCTTCTGGGGTGTCTGAAGACAGCTACAGCCAGCGAGCAGGGCCAGAGTGAGAAGAAAAAGTGTCTGAAGTCAGCTACAGTGTACTCACATTTAATAAGTAAATAAATCTTTTAAAAAAGTCTGTTAAAGAAAAAGGACCTCCCTCAAAGGAGGGGACCTCCTCCTTCAAAGGGACCTTTAATTCTTCAGACACACCAGAAGAGGGCATCAGATCTCATTACGGATGGTTGTGAGCCACCGTGTGGTTGCTGGGATTTGAACTCAGGACCTCTGGAAGAGCAGTCAGTGCTCTTAACCGCTGAGCTACCTCTCCAGCCCCAGGACCTTTAATTCTTATTATGTCTCTAGGCTGGTGACATTTTCATGTCATAAATGCTGCATGTGTCAAAAATCCATACAATTAGTATTGAACACAAGAAAGAAAGAAGTCTTGGTGTAATATGTGGAAAAACAGTTGTGAAAAACAAATGAATGGACATTCCTTCCGTGTTGGTTTCTCCAGCTGCAGCTCCGGGCCTCCCTCCCTGTGCTTCAGCTTCGCTCTTTGGGTCTGAACACTGTCTACAGCTTCCCCGAATAATGTCTCATTCCCCTCCCCCTCCCCATCGATTCTGGGCCAGGGTCTAGCCTGGACCTCACTATATAGATAAGGCTAGCCTCAAACTCAGAGTGATCTGCCCACCTCTGCCTCCTGAGTGCTGGGATTCGAAGCCCCAAGTCTGGCTAACAAAGCCAATTTTTGTTGTGTTTGTGTTTGTTTTAGACAGGGAGAGTCTCCCTGAGTAACCCTGGCTGGTCTGGGGCTGGTCAGGTAGACCAGGTTGGCCTGGTACTCACAGAGCTCTGCTGGGGTTGAAGGAATGGGTCACCATGCCCAGATAAACCCAGTTACTCTTAAATATTTACCTTTTCTTTTTATGTTGCTGAGGATGAAATGTAGAGCCTTGCTAGTCCAGGCTCTTCCAGCGAACTGACCCCTCCTCATAGCTTGTATTTTACAGATTTTAAAATATTAGCCTAAGACTTAAAGAAGTGTCTTATTAGAGGCCAAACACTGGATTCGGTCATGGGCAAAGCAGGCTGTGACTGGTTTACACGGAGATTTCTCAAGACACCGTAACTACTTGTCCATATTTTAAACCTCTTTCACAGGGAGAGAAACCTAGACTTCTGATCAAGATCTTCTTCTGTTTGTTGCTGATGGCTTTGTAATAGGGTCACATTCTGTAGCCCAGGCTAGCCTCAGGATCATCTGGCCTCAGGGCCCCATGTGTTTTGAGTTAATGTCATAACTGTTTTAACTTAAAATATTTAAAAGTGGCTCAAGACATTTTTTGATGCCGTCATTTCTAATCTGTCCAGTGAGGCTCGTGGGCCTTAACCTCCTGACATTGACCACCATGTTTATACACACCTCTTTTTTGGATATTTCTCAAGCACTTACTTATAGTACAGTCCCATTTCCAGTGTCGTGGAGACTGCTCTCATAATTTTGCTTGCTGAAAATAAGAAATTGGTCCCTTTAACAAGGAAAGACGTTTGCTGGAAGGGTCATTTCCTTACAAATACTCATGATCTTAGAGAAATGCTGTGTGTGGCTGACACCTACTGCATGAAAGAGGAGAGGGCAGGGGTGGGGGCGGGGGTGGGGCATCCACCGTGATAGTCAGACTCAATAGCTAGGGCATGCAGGTTGTCCCTTTGGGAAAGGGCTGGTGAAATGTATTAATGCAAAAGAACAGCGCGTGCCACCAAGCCCCTCAATTTCTGGCTTTGTTTGTCCCAGAACCTAACTGCGCTTTGCTCTTGGTCTTTGTGATGGAGCTGTGAAGTCAGGTCACTAATGAGAGCCTCCTTTGAGTCATTTCACAGCCCTTGCTGTGCTTTCCTCTTATCAGGGCTGTCCAAAGCCAGGAAAAAACCCTTTCTTCAAAGCAAAGCCCACAGACCAGGCATGAAAGCTTAGGCCTATAATCCCAACACACAGGAGGCCGAAACCAAAGAATCGGGGTCAGTTCAGAACAATCTGGGGTATAGTGTGAAACTTTCTCAAAATACAGAAGTGGTTATATAAATAAATAAAATTAAAGCTATGACTTCTGGTGAAGTGTGAGTGTCTCAGTATTAGAGGCACTAAGGCTGGACAATCTTTTTTTTCTTTTTTAATTTATTTATTATTATATGTAAGTACACTGTAGCTGTCTTCAGACACCCCAGAAGAGGGGGTCAGATCTCATTACAGATGGCTGTGAGCCACCATGTGGTTGCTGGGATTTGAACTCAGAACCCTTGGAAAAGCAGTCATTGCTCTTAACTGCTGAGCCATCTCTCTAGCCCCGAGGCTGGGTGCTCTTAAGGCAGCCTAGGCTACATAATGTGGTCAGTCAAGCCTGGGATACACATCAAAACCCTGGCTGTAAAATCATACAAATAAGCAAAAAAAAAAAAAACAAAAAAAAACAAAAAACAAAAAAACAAACCCACCCCCCCCAAAAAAAAACCAAACAAACAAAAAAACAAGCAAGCAAACAAACAAACAAAGACCCAAACCATGAGACTGGAAAGAAAGCTCAACAGTTAACAGCGCTTGGCCTCCTTGCAGAGAACAATGGATCAGTTCCTAGCTCTGGTGTGGAGGCTCAAAAGCACTCCATTTCCAGAGGATACATCGCCCTCTTCTGGCCTCTACAGGCACTGCATGCATGTGGTGCACAGACATGCATGTAGGCAAAAAACAAAAACAAAAACAAAAAAATAAAAAACAAAAAACAAAAAAACAAAAAACAAACAAAAAACCCACGGCACACATAAAATAAAAACATTTTTTAAAAGTAAATGAATCTCCCCGGTGTGATGCACAACATTGTGTAGGTAAGGCAGGCGGAATGGGATCTCCAAGCCAGAGTTGGCTCCACGGTGAACTCTGTTCCAAAAACACAAGAACTCGATGTGTGATTAATTCAGTTCTAGGGCATCTGTGTGTCATGGGCGAAGCTCTGAATTTGACCTCCATAACCACAAAACGAAACAAAATCATCACAAAGACAAGACTCTTTATCTTGAGCAAATATAATAAAAGCCACTTGTGGGAGAAGTCTCTATATTTAAGTACTGAGGACTAGAGTCATCTAAAGCCTCAGAAGTTATTAGGGCCCCAGGACAGACTGGGCAGGGACAGGACTCAAGGACACATGACAGCAGCAGGGAATGTGTCTGTGTTTCTTTCCCCCTGGAGCTGGGCTGGATTGCTGGAATCCAGCCAAGTGCAGCAGACAGGGGGATAATTTTCTGGAATTTTTTGTCTCTGGTGTCAGGGCAAGGGTTCATCTTCTCCACAAGAGCATGAATTAATCACCCATCATAACATCACAAAGGCTTCTCCCTCCACAGTCTCGGGATCACATAAGCTTCGGAAGGGACAGCTCCCTTTGAACGTGGTGTCATACCCAGGAGTCAGAGGGGGACTGCGAAGGGTCTACTCAATGGAAGGAACTCCTTCATTTCATTTTTCTTTCTGACTGGTGTTTGCTTTTTTTTTTTTTTTTTTTTTTAATTCTTTAATTTTCATCTGTTTTCCCTCAGTAAGAAGCGTGATTTGCCTGGGAAAGCTGATTGTAGACTGCAAATCTTATTTCTTAATTAATTTCTTTTTCGGTTTTAAACGTCCTTTTTAGGAGTATTGATTCATTTTGTGTGGGGTAGGGCGATACTGTAGCACACATGTGGGGTCAGAGCACAACCTGTTAGAGTCTCTTTTCTACTTTGTGGGTTCCAAGGATCAGACTCAGGTTGTCTGGCTTGTTGGCAATCCCTTTACTGGCTGATCCATGTCACTGACTCAATTAATTTATTAAGAAATAAATATTTAAAAGGATGTATATCTTTTTATTTTATGCGCTTGAGTGTTTTGCCTGCATGCAGTCTAGGCACCGCATGCATGCAGTACCCGTAGAGGCCAGAAGAGGGCGATGTATTCCTTGAAAGTGGAGTTACCGGTGGTTGCGAGCTGCCACAGGAGAGCCGAGAACCGAGCCTGCATTGTGTCAGAGCTCACCTTCGAACTCAGGTCCTCCGGAAGGTCAGTAGGTGCTCTTAGCCTCTGAACATCATTCCAGGCCTGACTCGGGTTGTAAGGTCATTTCCTCCAGACAAGAAGCCTGCTTTCTTCTCTGTTGCAATTGAGCTATTGAAAAGGGTGTCTGACCTCCAAGAAGTATGATCGAGCGAGGTGCTAAATGGTCATATGCATTGAGACACAATAAAGAAATAAAACAATTACCAGTGCACCACTTGGCACGTGATCTAAATGTAGTCTTGCGGTCAGAGCCTGGACTGCGGAAAGAAGAGACGATACAGTCCCGCTTTGATTTACAGGTACTTCTCGTGGAGCTCAGATCTCAAGGGGGTCCTTGATACTGCCCAGCATTCTCTCCAACATCATAGCCTCCTCTCTTCAAACCAACACCTGCTCTCCCAAATCTCTCCCGCTGACAACAGGAAACAGAAAGAAGCAAACAGGAATGCCGATGTTCTCTCCTAAGTCTGTCGGTGCGCGGCAGCTTCCCTCCCGATGAGGTGGACGGACTCCCGTGGACCCAACCCAGGCTGCCCTGGCTTCCCCGCTCCGCCTTCCCTTTCAAGGTCTCTGCCCTCGGATGACTCCTCCTCTGCACTGTCAGTTTCCCACGCCGAACTGTTTTCATCAGCGTGCCAATGTGCCATCGTGTCTTCCATTAACATAAACACAACAAGGGCCGGGTGGGATGGCTCAATGGGTAGATTGTTTGTACTCAATACCTGAGTTCAACTTCTAGATCCCACAAGGTGGCGGGAGAGAACCCCTTCCTGAGTGCTGTTCTCTGAACCTCCACATGAGCTCTGTGGTATACACATACCTCCATTCTCTCTCCCTCTCCCGCATCCCCCCATCTCTCTCTCCTCCCCCCTCCCCCTCCCCCCTTCTCTCTCTCTCTCTCTCTCTCTCACACACACACACACACACACACTCTCTCTATTTTTTTAACATCTGGGAAGATGCACACGTGAGCACTGGCATTCAGATTCCCCAGAGCTCATGGTAAAAGCTGGGCAGGTGTTGAGCCCCCTGTAATCAGCGGAAGGAGACCCCGAGGGCAAGCTGGGTAGCGGGAACAGCTGGAATTCAAACTCCAGGCTCAGCAGGAGACCCTGCCTCAGCAACACGGAGAACGACCGAAGACCCTAGACATCCACTGTGCATCGCTACATGCACACATACCAATATGCATGTACCCCTGCATGTACATGTGCACTCACACACGTGCACTATGCATGCATAGATGTGTGCTCGTTCATGCACGTACACACCCTTGGGGGGGGGGCAAAACAAATGAACCAACCAAACAAACAAACAAACAAATCAGCCGGTGAAGAGGCATATGTGTAATCCAGCACTCCGGAGGCTAAGGTGGTAGGGTCATGGGTCCCAGACGGCCTGGGTCTGGAGAGACCTCCTCATTCACAGACAGACAAACAGACCTTCGTCCCTTTCCCTGTATCCCCCAGCTGCTCGATTCCCTTCCTTATCACCACTCTTGCTTACGCCCATAACACCAAAGCATTTGTCCCCAGTATCCAGCAGAAACCATCCCGTGAAGGAAGGTCACCAATGGTCACCACGTGGTCCAACTTAGCGGTCCTACTTTGCTTTATAGTCTAGTGATCAATGTCATGACCAAAAGAAACCTGGAGAGGGAAGGGTTCATTTCAGCTTTTCACCGAGGGGAGTCGGGGCAGGAACCTGGAGCGGGAACTGAGGTAGAGCCGTGAAAGAGCGCTGCTTACTGGCTTGTTCTTCATGGCCTGCTCAGCCTGCGTCCCCCCAGCCCCCACAGGGTTTCTCTGTGTAACAGCCCTGGCTGTCTTGGAATGTACTAAGTAGACCAGGATGGCCTCGAACTCACAGAGACCTGACTGCTTCTGTCTCCTGAGTATTGGGATTAAAGGCATGTACCACTTACTGCCTGGCTTCAGCTTGCTTTTTAATACAACTCAGGACCAACACTAAGTAGACCAGGATGGCCTCGAACTCACAGAGACCTGACTGCTTCTGTCTCCTGAGTATTGGGATTAAAGGCATGTACCACTTACTGCCTGGCTTCAGCTTGCTTTTTAATACAACTCAGGACCAACCGCCTACAACTTCCCCATCAAGCACTAATCAAGAAAACACCCCCACAGACTCATCTACAGGTCAGTCTTAGGGAGAAATTTTCTCAACTGAGGATCCCACTTCCCAGATGTGTGTATGCTGGTCAGAGAAGAGCTCGTAGGGGCTGGTTCTCTCCCTCCACCCTGCTAAGATGGTAGGTTCATGGGTTCCTGCAGGTCCTGAGAATCCAACTCAGGCTTGGCAGTGAGGGTCTCACTGGTGAGCTATTGCCACACTTCTGAGACAGGCTACTGCTGAAACTTGAAACTCTCCTGCCTCAGCCTCCAACATGCTGGGATTATAGATTAGTGCCTCGGTGCTCAGCTCAGTTCTCTCTTGAAGCACCTCTCTCTCTCTCTCTCTCTCTCTCTCTCTCTCTCCTCTCTCTCTCTCTCACCCCCCCTCTCTTTCGCTCCCTCCCTTCTTCCCTCCCTCCTTTTTTGGAGCTGGAGATTATACCCAGAGCAAGTGTTCTCCCACTGAGCAATACCCACAGCCTGTTCCACTTGCCTTCAATTTGCTCTCCACATCGTGATGGTTTTCCCTACCCCTCTTCTCTATCCAAATCCTGGAATTTTTGTTTGTTTGCTATGATACAACATTTTATACTGTATCTCACACAGATTTGGCACTCATGGCATAGCCCAGGATGGTCCCGACTGTTGGTTCTCTGTCTGGACTCCACCCCAACAGTTACCTGGCAACAGTCAGGTAGGCTCGGCCCACTCTAAGTGAGGCGGCTTGGCCCCTCCCCTCTCTTGCCTCTTGGCTCTCCCTCTCTTGTTCTCTCTTGCCCCCCTCGGGCTCTTCCCTTCCCCTTTCTCCATGTGGTCATGGCCCACCTCTGCTTCTCTACTCTCTCCTTCTTTCTGCCTTTCTCTGCCTCTACTACCCTCTTAACTCCCACCTCATGCCCTGAATAAACTCTCTTCTATACTATACCGGTGTGTGTGGTCCCTCAGGGGGAAGGACTGCCTGGGCATGGGCCCGCTGAGGCACCCTCTTCCCCCATACCTCATCACACGCCACAGAACATATTCTTACATCTCTTTCTCTTTTTATGAACACAGCACTGGCAATACTCATGCCTCCGCCCGCTGAATGCTAGGATTACCTATATGAGCCACCAAACGATCTTTTATCGTCACGACTCAGGGTATGCCATTCTTTTGATCAAATCTCTGTGGTGTCTGACTATTGACTAGATCCAAGTCTTACCACGGCTTCCAGAAACATCTCTCCTGTTTGGCTGGCCTTTCTGTCTTGCAGCTCTCCTTACGTGCTACTTCTTGAACATTAAGGTGTGCTCGGAGCTTACGTCTAGTGGGAGACCACGGTGGGAACATCCTTCCTGTAGCGGCCACTGAAGGAACGTCCTGCTGCCTTGAGACCTACGCACCCCAACGAAGTCACCCCATCGAAGTCACCCCAACGAAGTCGCTCTAGTTACTGTCACCTGGACCTTGGCATTTTGTTTTTTTCTTTTGAGACTGGGTTTTACTATGTAAGCCAAGTGAGTCTCAAACTCATGATCCTCCTGCCTCAGCTTCCTGAGAGTAGGGTTGGAATTACTGAAATATGCTACCGTGCCTGGCTACACCCTATTTCGCAATCATTACCTCACACTACTCTTTTGCCTGCTTGTCTGTTCATTATTAGTGTTACTGGAACCGCTAGAGGACAAAATGATTAAGTTTAACATAATTTGCTTTGTGCTCGGTTCTAAAATACGGCAATGCTTCATATGAGAAAATAGAGGTAGTTTTGTGTGTGTGTGTGTGTGTGTGTGTGTGTGTGTGTGTGTTAGATTTGTTTGTTTTCCTTTGCTTTCCTTGGTGTTGTTCTGAGGATCAAACCCAGGCCCTGGTAGGTGGTAGACAAGCACTCCCCCACTGAGCAGACCCCGCCCCAGCCTGAAGATGTTGGTTTTCCAGACAAGAAAGGGTTGTCAAGATCAGAAACACAAAGCCAGCCATATCAATGTGCTATGAGAAGACAGGGAGGTGGAGTGAGGGAAGGAAAGGAACCTGTCAGCCCACACCAGCAGATTTCAAGTGCCTTCCTTGTATGAGGTTTGAGCAGAGGGGACTTTATGATCAGAACCCCAAGCCTGGCAGCTTTGGAAATTGGAAAATGTGGCTTCTATCTATCTCCCTAATCTTGCTTTCCCAGGCAGCCAGATAAATACTGTAATTTTGGTGGAATCGTGATGAGCTACTTCATTTTGAATTTTAGCCTGGTCTACTGGGACTCAGGGCAGGCACCTGGTGCCAAACAATGCAGCTTTTGTTTAGCAGAATGTGAGCCCCAGATGTTAAAGTTTGCTGCTGCCCAGGTGGGGCCATGGTAGTGTGATTACTATGAGACAATATCTCTCTTAGATAAATGCTGATCCATTTAAGGCTGAAATAAGCCGCTGTCTTAGATTTGCTTGTAAATAAAATGGAGGGTGAAGTCACTAGTGGAAGACTGCATTTCCATCGTTAAGCCGGATGACTTCTCTGTTTGGTTCAGGCAGGGTCTGACTCGGTGGCCCAGGCTGCTGGGCTACACAGGGTTACTCTGTGTTTATTGTGGGCGTGGAGTAGAGCTTGGCTAGAGAGTGCACGGCAGCAGAGAAGAACAAGCCGCAGGACCACAACCAACCAACCAACCAACAATATTTATTCCTGTACACTCGACTGGAAGAGTAGAGGTAGATTCTCAAGGCGGAGTTCAGTCATCTCTTGCCAATCATCGGTAGTCTAAATCCTAGTGGCCGGATGGCCAGCTGGTCTCAGATTAAGGTGATTCCCCAGCATCAACTGCCTACTTTAGCTGGGATTACAGGTATGGGCCGGCCTGCTTTTAAAAACATAACTTTAGGCTGGGCAGTGGTGGCGCACTCCTTTAATCCCAGCACTTGGGAGGCAGAGGCAGGCAGATCTCTGAGTTCAAGCCAGCCTGGTCTAAAGAGTGGGTTCCAGGACAGCCAGGGCTATACAGAGAAACCCTGTCTCAAAAAACCAAAACAACAACAAACAACCCAACCAAGCTAAAAATAAAAAAAAATAAAATAAAAAAAAAACAAACAAACCAACAACCCTCCCAAACCCAAAACAAAACATAACTTGAGTTAATCTTGCTTGTTTTTTTTTCTTTTTATCAAATCACAATAATTAATAGCCACCTTGTCTAACAGACACATGTAGCAAAGTTGGGGAGAAAATACAGACCCCTAAGTAGGTGGAAATTTGTGGAGCCATCACTTAGAACCTTTGCCAAGCCATCTTCTGATACAGAATATAAAATCCATGGCAAGGCAATATGGCCCTTTAGAAGATGCCTAATACCATACAGTTCACCAGACGAATAGAATAAAAAATCCTAGTACAAACCGAATTGCAGGTGCCAGGCTGTGTCTGACCAGCACTGCTTGGCTGCTCCACGCTAAGATGGATCTATGCTGAGCCGAGACCTGCTGGCTCTGCCGACCGAAAGGCTTAGCGGCAAACAGCTCAGGACTTTGTCTTTTCTCCTGGGCTCTCCAGATAGCTTTGTCTCTTGCTTTGTCTCCCCAGCAAAGGATCCACACAGGCTCTGAGGACCCCTTCACAAGAAAGGCACAGACCATAGCAAGTAGATGATGCAAGGGGCTGAAGAAAAGTTCCCCAAATTACAACTGATGCGCTCCCACAGGCCAGACACGTCGCTACCAGAAAACAAAAAAATGGAGGCTGAGAGCCGATCTCTAGCTACTGTCCAGTCCGCCACTCCTTGCAGTATATCAAAAACCCTATCTTCTCCCTAAAAACAAAACATACAGCAAAACCCAGCCCCTACAGTGCTTCTCTGACTATTGTACAAACACGGGAAGAGGGATCCTCGACTGAGAACATTCTGAGAGATCGCCAGTCTAAAAACACAGAAGGAAGAAAGAAAAGATGAAAATCAGAGGACTCATTTGTGATTATATGACTGAAAGGAGCAAAGCCCAGGAAACAGGAAATGGAGGTCATTAAACTAAAGAAGCGGTGCAGGGGACACAGAGAAGTGCCTGGGACAAAATGAGTGGGCTGGGGCAGCATACCGCGGTCCCAGGATGAGAAAGACCTGGAAAAGCAGGCCCCACATTCCTGTAGCCTAAGAACTTCTTGTGGTAGTTTCTTTTTCTTTCTTTCTTTCTTTCTTTTTTTTTTTTTTTTTTTTTTTTTTTTTTTTTGGCTTTTCGAGACAGGGTTTCTCTGTGTAACCCTGGCTGTCCTGGAACTCACTCTGTAGTCCAGGCTGGCCTCGAACTCAGAAATCCGCCTGCCTCTGCCTCCCAAGTGCTAGGATTAAAGGTGTGCGCCACCACGCCCGGCTCTTGTGGTAGTTTCTTGTTTGTGTGTGCATGTATGCGCTATGTGCATGAGTGGGCATGTCCCGTTAAGAAAATAACCTTCAATTAAAAAACCCCGTGAATGAATATACACAAAAAAAAGAGAGACTATACATTGCTTATGAGTATGCATTGAAAATTTATAAATAACTCTGGCCACTGGGTCCCATGGCTCTATATGTCTGTGTTCTGCCGCTTGAGGATTGCGCCGTCACAGTGACACGGGCCTTAGACATTTCAAGACTCGAGAACACAAGCTAATCACGGTTTTCGGATCACAGTTAGGCTAGAGATGAAATCTTCTTTAAAAGATTCTAAGACACATTTGGAAATCTGAGAACCGAACTAAGTAATGATTAAGCCGGGAGTGAAATGTCTGGACGTTAGCTGACAATGAAAACATTGCATATTAAACCGGTTCAGCTGACCAGTCTCCGAGATAAACATAAGGATGAGTGGCCATTGTGACCCTCGCCCTCTGGAACCACAAGCCCAGATAAACTCTTTCTTTATAAGTGCCTTTGGACACAGTGTTTTATCACAGCAACGGGAAAGTGACTAATGTCCGCCCCCTCCCCTCCCCTCCCCTCCCTTCTCATCTGCTCTTTCCCCTTTCTGTCCCTTCCCTTTCCACAGTGCTAGTTATTGAGCCTAGAGACCTGTCTGTCTAGGCAAATGCCTCCCCAGTGAGTTCTATTTTTGGTTCCTGCAAACTGTCTTTCGGGCTAGAGGTGCCAATCACCCGACCCACTTTCTCCTTTGTAATAAACCTCCCGTTTATTGTCATCCCACGCGGTCCCTCTCCAGACCCCTCTTCTCATTCTCGACTCTAGGTCGTGAATGTCAATGTTGATGTCCAAGGCCATTCGCTGTCACAGCACAGCCCTCTGTGACAGGGCCATACCAGCCTCCTTGCAGTCCTCAAAGGGACCAGCCAAGCGCGTTAGTCTGTTCTTATCCGGCCGTCTGAAGGCTTCTCTTCCTTTTAGTCTACTTCCTCTGTGATTCGTCCTTCAGCTATGATGCAAGTGTCTCTTGTTGCCTCCTCAGAGAATCTTGCCTCCAACCCCATTCCTGGCCCTTTGGTTGTATTCTTTGCTTCAGGATAGTCGCCTGCAAATACACAGTAATTATGTAATATTTATATTATATGTAATTACAAACACATTATACAATTATACATTATATACCTACCATCTCACTAACTACAGTGGTTGTGTGACTACCAGTGACCTCGTCAGAAGGCACAAATGCAAGGACGATGGTCCATTTTGCTCACTTATGTCCCCACAGTCCCACAGCGATGGGGACAAACCTGACATGCAACTAAATGTTCCTGTATGAGAGCTGGAGATGGCTCAGTGGTGAAGAGAACTCGCTGCTCTCGGAGCGGACCTGGGCTCAGTTCCAGCACCTACGAGGCACTCAACTATCCTGACTCCCGTTCCGGGGGAGCCGATGCCCTCTTCTGGCCCCTCTGGGCAAGGTGCACATGGTGCACACATGGCACACACACACACACACACACACACACACACTGCCCCTTTTAGTACCACATCTTATTCACGACCACGCCTTGCTGATTCTACCTCTGAGAGTTGTCCTGTCACCGTCTTCTCCCTGTCCCCAAGCTGCCCTAAGTATAAGAACTGTCTCCTGTCCTGCAGGAACTTGCGACCTATCTCAGTATCCTGAAGCCTTCATTTAGTTCCCAGACTAGCGTTTTTATGAATCACAGGGTCAGTCATGCCTGTATCCTGTCCCAAAGCCTTTGGTGGCTTCCCACTGAAAAAGCAGGGGGCCCTCAGGCTGGTGGGGCGAACACCACAATCACCGGGGGATTTAACCCTAGATATTTATCTGCCAGAAATGATAAAATAAAACAGACTAGAACTGGAAGGGACAAAAGATGCAGACATAAACCCTAGAGCTGCGGGTGGATTGGTGGGCGACACATCACCGCCGATGGGAATAGGGTGCTCCATAAGGCCTGACTAAAGTGACCACAGCGGACAAGATGTACTGTGCACCGGTTGTGGTGGTGCACGCTGGTAGGATTTGCTGAAGGAGGCAGAAGCAGGAGGATCGCAAGTTCGAGGCCAGCTCGAACAGTTGGGCTACACATTTGGAGCTGGAGAGGCGGCTCAGGGGTTAAGAGCACTGACTGCTCTTCCAGAGTTCCTGAGTTCAATTCCCAGCAACCGCATGGTGGCTTACAACCATCTGTAACGGGATCTGATGCCCTCTTCTAGTGTTTGAAGACAGCTACAGTGCACTTGTATACATAAAATAAATAATTCTCAAAAAAAAAAAATGAGCTGTGCATCTCAGGACTCTGAAATGGACAATAGAGTAAAAATCTATCCTGAATATAATCTAGTTTAGGAATGAGGCAGGGTGGTGATTGTCTGTCTGCAAAAGATGAAAGAATTTAAAGTTTCCACAATAAAGAAATTATAAAGGCTGGGTGTGGTGGTTCGTGCCTGAATCTCAACCCTCGAGAGTTAGAGGCAGGAAGGCCAGTTTCAAGGCTAACATCAGCTACATATGAGTTTGAGGCCAGCCTGGACTATATGAGACTCTGTCTCAAAAAAGAAAGAAAGAAAGAAAGAAAGAAAGAAAGAAAGAAAGAAGAAAGAAAAGAAAAGAAAGAAAAAAGAACAACCTCCCCACTCCCCCCACCCCCTGCCCCAAACCAAGAGAAAGGAGAGATATTTGGAGAGCCACAGGTTAACCCAATGTAAACATTAATATTGTAGACATGGACTGAGACATCACATGATACTCCACTTACAAACAGGCAGAGCTCTCTCTCTCTCTCTCTCTCTCTCTCTCTCTCTCTCTCTCTCTCTCCCTCTCCCTCTCCCTCTCCCTCTCCCTCTCCCTCCCTCTCCCTGCCTCTCCCTCCCTCTCCCTCTTTCCCTCCCTCCTTCTCTCTTTCTCTCTAACAAACCAGTTGAAAACAAATGAAATAAGCAAAACACAAACTAGATTTAGCCCAGGAAAGGCGGAGGCGCGTCCTCTCCCACAGCGCCCTCTGCTGGTGACTTCAGGCCACAGCTAACCTTCATTTCGCCGCAACATTCCCCAGTGTGTTATTTCAGTGGACCTGCCTGCTGCTTGACCCACCTGCTGCTTGACCCGCCTTCTGCTTGAGGAAGCCACCAGCTTAGAAAATAAAGTCCAAACTTCCAGACAGAGACATCGGGCTCACTCTCCAATGCTGTTCCAAAGCACCTTTTTGCCATCATACCCCCCCCCTTTTTTTTTTTTTTTGTTTTTTTGAGACAGGTTTTCTCTGTATAGTCCTGGCTGTCCTGGAACTCACTCTGTAGACCAGGCTGGCCTCGAACTCAGAAATCCACCTGCCTCTGCCTCTCAAGTGCTGGGATTAAAGGTGTGCACCACAACCGCCTGGCTCCATCACCCCTCTTGATATCCCTACCTTTGAGTCCCTTGAGCAAACTTGGACCGACCTAAATTTTCCCTCCTTCAGGCCAATATTGGTGTTTCTCTCCTGCCTGTCCCGTGCCTCTCCCTACCTCTGCTGTATAAACTGTGGCCTTATTTAAGGTCCATTCAAAATACTCCTTTGAAACTGGGCATGGTGAAACATGCTTGAATCCCAGGATTTGGGAAGTAGAGACAGGAGGTTTACAAGTTCGAGGCCAACCTGGGTTACAGAGCAAGATCTTGTTTCAGAATAAACAAGAGGCTGGTTCAGCTGCTAAAAGCAATCTGTGTGCAAGCGGGGCAACCTTAGTTCAGTACCCCACTTCTGTGTAAGGGGGAACTGACTTCACAAAGGTATCCTCTGACCTCCATGACCAGAGTACCACCACACCCTACACACACACACACACACACACACACACACACACACACACACACGAGTAAAAATGTAAATGCTCCGAGATGGTTCAGACAGTTAGTGCTCTTGCCTCAAGTCTGAAGACCCAAGTTAGACCTCAGAACACACACACGATGGAAGGAGACAACGGACTCCCTCCAGAGTGGCACATCTGCAACGCAATCCATGGAAAAGATGAATGCAACAAACATAAAACATAAAATAATTATAATTTAAAAAAGAAACAAGCAAAAATTATCAAAGAGGGCCGCTGAGCGAGACCGCTCAAGTTCCACCCTGAGATTGCCATTGTAGAAGCAGAGAATTAACCCGCAGCTCGTCCTCTGACCTCCATACCTACTGTGTGCAACACCCCCCAGCATAAGAACAAAACAAAAACCCAGGACAATACCTCTGCCCAAATCCTGTTGCTCTGGGAAAGCTGCTTGGATGAGTCCCACCTGTCTTTTCTCCTTCCCTCAAGGGATTCTGTCCTTTCCCGAGGACGCCGTTCCGCCTTACACACATTTATAGCTCCTGATGTTTTGGCCTTCCCCCAGACAGGCTTTCTCTGTGTAGCCCTGGCTGTCCTGGAACTCACTCTGGAGACCAGGCTGGCCTCGAACTCAGAAATCCGCCTGCCTCTGCCTCCCAAGTGCTGGGATTACAGGCGTGCGACATGTCCATACTTAATGGTCATATTCTTATCTCTAAGATAGAGATATTTTCAATCCCTCCTTTCTGGATACACTGAAATGTTTCTATGACAGGAGCTGCATTGGTCACCATGAGTAACTGGCACACAAAATAGGTGCTTTGCAATAGTTATAGCTGGATGAAGCTATTGTTGTTTATGAAGTTATACAAGATTTTGCTTTACAAGGTATGTGAATGCCCATACATTTACATCCCTCGTTGGTCAGGGGCTTTTGGGGGGAGGGGAATACAGTCTCTCTCTTGTATTTAGATAACGTTTCCCATCTCCACTTAGGACGTGGGGGTTTAGATTAGAATCACCGCTGGCGAGGCGACGGACGCTGCCAGGCTTGAGCCGCGGAAACCACATGGCGAATAGAGAGACCGGAATTCTACAAGTTGAGCAGTAATCCCCCACTCCTGCAATTTGCCCTCCAGCCTCTCGCATCCTGGCGTGCACGGATACCTGAACAGAACAGACTTTAAATGTCTTAAGGAAATTTCACAAATTGCCACTAGAATCCCAGGAGAACCCAAAGCCTGTGAGCACCTGGATGGGACGCTCCGTCTCCTTCCAGGCACCCTTAGAGTGAGACTGCTGTTAGTCTGTGACATGGCAGAGTCTGGAATGCTGCTCACTCAATAGCCTGGCTACTGTTTCTTTGGGGCTATCTTTAGCTTGCTAGAGAGCCACTTCTTGCCCACTTCTATAGTCAACTTAACATCCTGGTACACTGATTTAACCCTTTGGAATCTTTTAACTTTACAAAACACTGTTGTCCACCAACAGAAGAGCTAGGAATATCATCAGATCGCATCTGGGGCCTACAGGAGAGATCCCCCTAGCTGCAGTACTTGCCTCTCTGCTATACCCACAAATGCATTGCAAAATTGATCTGAATTATAACTGCTGGGGTCAGTCCTGGCATTCAGGTACCGAGGTGGGCCTAGCACTGGATGAAGGCTAAAGGTTGATAACCTCTGGCTGTACGTTCTGGGGGCCAGGAGCTGCCGGCTTCTGGTGATTTAAGTCTTTCTTTAACTTTTTGCTGTTCTATGGCCAGAGCTGTTGGCCTCTGGCTATTTAACTCCTGCTGATAGCAGCAGTAGGAAAAACTTTCTCTGTATAGACCTGGCTGTCCTGGAACTCACTCTGTAGACCAGGCTAGCCCCCAAGTGAGAAATCCGTCTGCCTCTGCCTCCCAAGTGCTGGGATTAATGCCCAGCAGGAAAACTTAATTACTTTGGTTCTTTTCTCTTTGACTCAGGCCTCTTGCTGGACAGGTAAGAGGGGTTTGGAATTCCTTAACTCTTTGTGATCCAGAGAGAAAAGAAAAGAAGAGGAAAGAAAAGAAAAGAAAAGAAAAGAAAAGAAAAGAAAGGAAAGGAAAGGAAAGGAAAGGAAAGGAAAGGAAAGGAAAGGAAAAGCAGGAAAGAAAGACACATGTAGAGACACCTGCATACTAGATTAAGTAAAGAACGGCTAAATAGCCTCTTTATTGCTGTTCTTAGTGTTTATACTTTCTCAGGATAATTGATCACAAGGTTTTCTAAGCACTTTCACATTCCTTAAGTTCATAGTAATTTTAAGGCAATAGTTCATGTCATCGATCCGTAAGGAGTTACAGAAGAATTGTTTACCTGTCTTTCCATTAAGACTAATACCTGAGTAAACATTCATTGTCTGTTACCAGGTCCATAAGTTCATTCTAAATTTTAAAGCAATAATTTTTATGTCATAAGTTAGCAGTTTTGTCCATAGACAAACCATCTGCCTGTGTCTCATTATTTTGAAGTCTTGTGTAGATAGACCAGTCTATCATTTATTTTCTGTCCTCGCACCTACAGCAAATTGCCCATTCCCAGTTTGTCAGCTTTAATTACCAGACAGTGACCTTGTTCTTCGCCTAGAAGGAATGTTTTCCTTGACCACAAATTTGTTCTAAGCCTACTTTCTTTTCCTACTGCAATTATCCCGTGACATGTGAAGGTTTACATAGCCCTGTTTGCAGCTTTTATTCTATACAGGACTTGAGATTACTTGTATCAGTTTAGGAATTCTATAAAATCATGATCAGGAATTATGACACCATCAATTCATCTACACAGCATTACTATATGAAAGTACATCTTCATATTGATTCTGCAGGAAACCATTAGGCTATGTAATAGTGACAGGGAAAGCATATCAGCAGCAAGAAGCAATCCTGGGATGAGGTCTCCTGAGGATACTACATCTCAGAGCTCACCTGTCACAGCATGCAACATGGTGGGCCATCTCCAGGAACTCACTTGCTTGCCATAGTCTTTCCTAGGCGGCTTCTGACATATAACTTTCTTTGTTCTTCAGCTATAAAACCTCACAAAAAAACAAACAAACAAAAAAACCTTCCACATGGGAACATAGAAGCTGGGTGTCTTAGCTACAGTTTTACTGCTATGCAGAGACAACATGACCAAAGCAATTTATAAAATGAAGCATTCAAATGGGGATTGCTTACAGTTTCAGCAGGCAGATGTGTATGTGTGAGGTGGGGCATGGTAGGCGATTTTGAAGCCTCAAAGCCCACATTTAATGACACACATCCCCCACTAAGGTCACACCTACTCCAAGGCCACGCCCCTTAATCTTTTCAAACAGTTCCACTAACTGAAGACCAAGCCTACAAATATAGGAGCCTATGGGGGGGGGGTGTCATTCTCATTTAAACCACCACACTGGGATAACCCCGGTCCACGTTTTCTGGACTCTGGCAGCGCAGGTGTGGGAGCAAGGCTCCAGTGGACCAGGGAACATGTCCTTGCTGAATAGGGCCATCAGGGTGGTCTGCAGCAGCAGGATCTTGACCAGGTTTTTCACCCAAACACACTGCCCAGATGCCCAAAAGCCCTGGCTCTAAGCAATCTCAGGATGTCCAAGATGGAGAATGGTTCATTTTCTGGATTGAGCATCCTTGAAAGACCTCCATGGTCCATGTTGCCCCTAGAGGCCATGTTGGTGTCTGTGGTTTCTGCTGCCACTGAAGGCCATGATGAGGTCCATGCTCTAGGCTGCCATCAGAGGCCACGTGGATGTCAGTGGAGCAGCAGGTTTTTAGCAGAACTATTTATTTATTTATTTATTTATTTATTTATTTATTGGTTTTTTGGCTTTGGTTTTATTGAGACAGGGTTTCTCTGTATAGCCCTGGCTATCCTGGAACTCACTCTGTAGACCAGGCTGGCCTCGAACTCAGAAATCCACCTGCCTCTGCCTCCCAGAGTGCTGAGATTACAGGCGTGCGCCACCACCGCCCGGCTTAGCAGAACTATTTATATCTGGCATGAATTCCATAGTGGTGGTGCTTAGGCTTTGAAGCGGCCTTTCCTCAGGAATGATTATCTGAGATTTGATGGGGTCATGCCTTTGAAGGATTCTCAGAGCCTCTGCATAACTTAGTCTCAAGACGCGCCTGGCAAACCAGGAAGTCTTGTATAGTTGAGAATTGCTTAGCCAAAGGTTCCTTCAAGACAAACTCTAGATGAGATAAGAGTTTTTGATATGCAGAAATTGACTTGCTAAAAGTGCCGTTTGTGTAACAATAAAAACAGTTTCTAGGAAGCTGTCAGGGGTCCATTCTAGATCTCCCAGGTGATTGAGAAGCCTAACCTCATCCTGCAGTGTCCTGTGATGTCCAGAACACCAACAGGTAGTCTGTGCTGCCACCCAAGACCAAGGTGGTGTCTGTGGTCTGTGCTGCCTGCAGAGGCCGTGTGTCTGTCCACAATCCATGCTGCTGCTGGCTACGATGGACAAGGAAGTTTCTTCTGCAGTGGTGTCTATGACTGCAGACTCACAGTTGAGAAGGAGAGACATTGAAGGCTTCTGTGACATGCACGAAGGAACAATCAAGACAGGAAACTGTTGGAAACAGTTAGAATTGTGATAGGGATGCAACGTGTAGCCTTCCACAGCTGATGGCTCCTGGCAGGGAGGGCTCAGGTCTTTTCATGAGGCCGCTCACAGGGAGTTTGACCATGCTCCAATGAGTATATGGGCAACATACATTGGACTTGATGTCATTTTTTTCTTTTCTTTTTCCTTCTTTTGGGGGATGGCACAAAGGTGGAAGGGTGGGTGGAAGGGAGGGTCTAGAAGGAATGGGAAGTGAGTGTGATCTGGGTGCATTTTGTGCAATTCTCAAGTAATAAAAATATTATGTTAAAAAAAGACATTTTTAAAATACTAAAATGTGGGGTAGGCTACAGCTTATAGTAGAACTCTTGTCTTGAACCCACAGGGTCTGGATTTGTTTGGTTTTTGTTTATGGTTTCTTATTTTAATTTTAGGTACGTGTGTGGATCTCTGTATGGATTTATATATGTCAATCTGATTCTCTGCAAGAGTAGTATGTACTGTTACCACCCAACTCTCGAGCCCTGGCATTTCCTCATAGAAGGCTACATTGTATCCAACAAAACTAACAATACTTCTTCACTATTAATTAATACTTAGTCATTCCTAACCAAAATTTTTCTTGTTAAAAAAATCCATCTACCCTATATAAACACTAGCTATTTACGTGTTTCTCACAGGGATGAATTATGATGTCTGGAACTGTTTAACATGTATATCAGAGTTGAGTAAATATATAAGTATATATAAATAAATGTATAGATAACCAAGGAAGATGGAACGAACCCAGCACTACAGGATTAGAGCCCGAGACAGCAGTTCAGCCGTGTTTAGCTGCATGCTGTACAGGTGTAAACGTGTGGTTGCTGGTCTAAGTTTCTCTTGTTGAGACAGGTTCTCACAAAGTAATCCAGGTTGGCCCCAGATTCATGACAAGCCTTTTACCCCATTCTCCCAAGTGCTGGGATTACAGGCATGAATACCACACCCCACTTAATCTCCATTTTCTTTTCTTTCCTTTTTTGAACAATAGACTATAAGTCAATGGGAGCTCCCTTGAGTGGGCATTTGTGAGGAGTATATAGCCCAAGTTATCCTCAGTGGTAAAACAATGAATGTTTTTTCCTTTTCTCTTTAAAATATTATTTATTTTTATTTATATGAGCACACTGTAGCTGTCTTTATACACACACCAGAAGAGGGCATCAGGTCCTGTAACAGATGGTTGTGAGCCGCCATGTAGTTGCTGGGAACTGAACTCAGGAGCTCTGGAAGAGCAATCAGTGTTCTTAACCCCTAAGCCATCTTTCTAGTCCTGAATGTTTTTTCTTATTAAGAATTTAGACAAGGGGCCAGGTGGTGGTGGACGCCTTTAATCCCAGCACTTGGGAGGCAGAGGCAGGTGAATTTCTCAGTTCGAGGCCAGCCTGGTCTCCAGAGTGAGTTTCAGGACAGCCAGGGCTATACAGAGAAACCCCGTCTCAAAAAACCAAAAAAAAAAAAAAAAAAAAAAAAAAAAAAAAAAACCCAAAAAACAAAAAACATGAAAAATCAGTTGTGTTTCTAGCCAATAAGTAATTTAAAACTTTATAGTAGCATAAAATATAAAATTTGGGGAAATAATTCTAACAAGATTTGTGGAAAGTGTGCATTGAAAATTATAGACTATTACTAAGGGAAATTAAACGAAACCTAAATCCATGGAAAGGATATACATTGTTCCATCTCAATATCATGAGATGGAAGACTCTAAAAAGTCAATTCTTCCCAAATCAGGTGGCTGAGAGAGTAGGTGAAAGTGATTCAGAGTTTTACAATGCATTACCCAAAATATACAGAATACAACGTGAAAGCACCCGAGAGAGTGGCAGGTAACACTCGCTCCAGCAGAATCTGCCAGAGTGTCGAGGGAACGATCTGAGGGAGAAACAGCTACCAGAAAACCAATGAATAGTCTAAAATGCTGGGACAGAGACAAAACCCAGCAGGGGAAGTCAGGAAAGCCTTTCCCCCTCTTTTCTCATTTTTAAAAATCACTTCAATCAGAAACCATACTCACTAAGCAATAACTTATTTATCTCCTCCCCGTCCCTCCAACCTCAGACTACTTCTGGGCTTATGAATTTGAACACTGTAGCTATTTCACATAAATGGAATCATTTTTTCCCTCTTGTGTTCAGCTTGTTTTGATTCACCTCATGTTTTCAAGGTCTATGTGATAGCCGGTATCTGGAGTTCCCTCCTGCTGAGTGTGACAGCCTAGACTCTCTTAGCGCTATAATCTGTGAGCATTTAGGGGCAAAGGCAGGAAGATCAGCCAGAGCTCTGCATGACCTTCCAGTGGACCGACACGTCACCGTATGAATCAAGCACACTGTTCATTGACTTATCTGTTAGGTAACCCTTAGCTGTTTCTACATTTGGGCTACTGTGACTACCACTGCTTTGAGCTTGGGTAGGTATTATCGGTTTGAGTTTCAATTCTTTGGGATAGATAGATTTCTGACACTGTACTTGCTGAATAATAAAGGAGAGTGGTTAGATGTGTATTTAACTTTGTGAGGAGTCGTACTGTGTTCTGTACCAGGCATAGCATTTTACACTTAGTCCAGCAGTGTGTGGACTTCCCTATAGCATGCCTGGCTTCCATTATCTTCAAGTAAAAGATGAGCTATCCTACAAGTGTGGAACAGTTTGTGTCTCCTTAACAACTGATGACATGCCTTACAGTCTGACGACTTCCCATAGGCGTATCTTCTTGGTCATCACATCACACACACAGGAATATACATGCAAAGATAGTAACAAATTTAAGGGTTGGAAGTGTATGTATGGACATATCCATAAATAATAAATCTTTTCTTGAAGTAATAATTTTTTAAGTAGTAGTAGAGGGATGGAGAAATGGCTCAGTGTTTAAGAGCATCTGTTGCTCTTACAGAGGCCTGGGTTCGATTCCCAACATCCACATGGTAGTTCCTAACTACCTGTAGCTCGTGTCCCAAGGGATCTGATGCTACATTCTGATCTCTGCGGGCACCGGGCACACAAATGGTACATGCACTTGCATGAAGGCAAAGCATTCATATGCATCAAATCAAATCAAATAAAGTAAAATAAACCTAAAAAAAAGAATCTTTTGAAATGATCGAATTGGGCCTGCTGCTGGAGGCCTGCACTCATAGCTACTCTGAAGACCAAAGCAGGATGATTGCAAATTCAAGGCCAGCCTGGGCTACAAAATGAGTTCAAGGCTAACCTGGGAAACTTATAAAGATCTGGTCTCAGAATAAAAATGTAAAGAGAGCAGTAGGAACATAGGAGCGATCCCCTAGCATTCCCAAGCCTGAAATTCAAACTCCAGGACTTGAAGGGGAAAAAGCATGATAAAAATATCATTTGCTTAGTATCTCTTTGAGATAACAAATAATGAAAAAAGTAAAGAAAATCCCCCAAAAAGGTCTGATAGCACATTCTTCACCCATTCTCCAAGGTTAAAAATTGATTACTTTTAGTGATAATTTAGGATGCATTTATCTACTTATCTGTGTGCGTGCATGCATGCATGCATGCATATAGAAGTCAGAGGAGGACTGTCTCTGAGGTTGATTGTCACCTCCCACCTTTCTGCTGCAGGTCCCTCACATGTCTGCCATTGCCCCGTGTGGTTGGTGAGTCAGCCTGCAAGCTTCCTTGCACTATCCTGTTTCTGCTTCTCATCTCCCCATTTGAGTCTGGAATTGCAGATGTGCCCCATCACATCGGACTCGGGTTGGGTTTGTGTGAGTAATGCTTTCACCCCACAGTCATCTCCCTGCCCCCTAGAATCCATCATCATCTCCTACCTGCCTCATCACAGTTTAGCTCAGTACTTAAGATCACTGGATGCTTTTCCAGAGGACCCAGGTTCAATTCCCATCACCCACATGGCAGCTTACAACTGTCTGAACACTGGAGGATTTGACACTTTCACACAGATATAAACTCAGGTAAAACACCAATGCACATAAAATAAAATAAATAAATCATTAAAATAAAATAGTCCAGAGAAAGAAGTAATTGTGTTTTAGTTGCTTTCTCTCTATGTTCCTGTCTCTTTCTGTCTCTCTGTCTCTCTCTGTCTCTCTCTCTGTCTCTGTTTCTGTCTCTGTCTCTCTCTCTTTCTGTGTGTGTGTGTGTGTGTGTGTGTGTGTGTGTGTGTGTGTAGGCCAGAGGTCAAGGTCACTGTACTGGCTAGTTTTGTGTGTCAACTTGACACAGGCTAGAGTTATCATAGGAAAAGGTGCTTCAGTTGGGGAAGTGCCTCCATGAGATCCAGCTGTGGGGCATTTTCTCAATTAGTGATCAAGTGGGGGAGAGCCCCTTGTGGGTGGTACCATCTCTGGGCTGGTATTCTCGGGTTCTATAAGAGAGCAGGCTGAGCAAGCCAGGGGAAGCAAGCCAGTAAGTAACATCCCTCCATGGCCTCTGCATCAGCTCCTGCTTCTGACCTGCTTGAGTTCCAGTCCTGACTTCCTATGGTGATGAACAGCTGCGTGGAAGTATAAGCTCAATAAACCCTTTCCTCCCCAACTTGCTTCTTGGTCATGATGTTTGTGCAGGAATAGAAACCCTGACTAAGACAAATTGGTACCAGCGTAGTGGGGTATTCCTGTGACAACCTGACCATGTTTTGGGGAGGACTGTGGAAGGTCTTTGGAACTTTGGGCTAGATGGTCTATTCAGTGTTGAGACCTCTGTGAGACCGTTGTGTAGGAGCTTGGAAGATTATGTTGAGAACAATGCAGAAGATGGAGGCCTGGCTTGTGAAGTTTCAGAGGGAAAATTAAAGACTCTTATCAGGGCCATGAAGATTCTGTGGTTTTGGTTAGCTGGGGCTGAAGAATCAGCTGTGAGTAACAAGATACCAAAACCATTAAAGCCAACCTTTGTGTTACTGGGACTATTGATGCTGGTTAGCTGGAGCTAAGAAATTAGCGGTGATTAAGAAGAAACCAGCATCACTGAGGTGAAATCTTCTGGGAAGTGTTTTCTGAGAGCACAGAGGGTGTGTTCCAGATAGCCAAGGTTGTGCCTCGTGCTGTAGCAGGACTTGGTACTGTGTAAGAGTCACCCAGGTGGTACTGCTTTTGAAGGCATGAAGGCATCATGAAGAACAGCTGAGGCTTGGTACAGTGAGAGGCCATGGAAGGCCATTGGTGAAAGTGTACCCTCAGTTGTAATTGATGGCCCAGGACTGAAGGGGTCATGCAAAAGAGTTGAGGCTTGGAGATGCCAGTACTATGCAATGACCACCAAGGACAGCAGCAGCAGTGGAGTACAGGCAGCTGGAGCCTAGAAGACAAGTTGTGTGCTACAATGGGAAGAGCTGGAGAAGTGATCCAAGCCCTTGGAGGAGCCCAGAAGATCGTGAGTTGGATCCCAGACATTGAACCATTGGAGTTTGAGTTTTGCTTTTTTGATTGTGATTGTGCCCTGATATTTTTCCCTCTTGAAAGAAGGTATTTTAGTGGAGCCCACAGTTAAGAGACTGAATTTTTAAAAGACTTGGAATTTTAAGATATTGAACATTTTAAAGGGTTTGAAAGACTGTGGGACTTTTTACGTTATTTACATCTTGGGGATGAATAAGAAAGTAAGGGTTGAGGCTTAATAGTGATATGTTGGTGTGTCAAGTTGACAAGGGGTCAATTGTACTGGCTAGTTTTGTGTGTCAACTTGACACAGGCTAGAGTTATCATAGGAAAAGGAGCTTCAGTTGGGGAAGTGCCTCCATGAGATCCAGCTGTGGGGCATTTTCTCAATTAGTGATCAAGTGGGGGAGAGCCCCTTGTGGGTGGTACCATCCCTGGGCTGGTAGTCTTGGGTTCTATAAGAGAGCAGGCTGAGCAAGCCAGGGGAAGCAAGCCAGTAAGTAACATCCCTCCATGGCCTCTGTATCAGCTCCTGCTTCTGACCTGCTTGAGTTCCAGTCCTGACTTCCTATGGTGATGAACAGCTGCATGGAAGTGTAAGCTCAATAAACCCTTTCCTCCCCAACTTGCTTCTTGGTCATGATGTTTGTGCAGGAATAGAAACCCTGACTAAGATAGTCACCAAGAAGAGCTTTGGTAGAATTATTACTTTTTTTGTCATCAGTTCCCTATACAGGGTGAGTACATGCTTATCCAAGTCTCACACAACATACACTTAAAGTTAATTCTAGGAATTGCTTCATATTTATATATAAAGAGCTTTTTCATTTGCCTCTATGCTTGCATAATATTCAGTTGTAACTGGTCACTGATAAAAATCTGAGCTGTTGCCAGTCTTTTGCAGTTAGAAGTAGTCCTGTGTTCGCCACTGTAGAGGCGGTGGCACCTGGGTGAATGGAGCTGATAAATGAGGACTAAGGTCTCACACGGTAGCCAGCTTCGCTCAGAGGATAGACAATATGTATTCTGAGAGCTTAAAGGGGTCACATGAGTAAAGTGTACAAGCACCAGGGCGAGCCACACATGGCAGGCAAGCTCCACTCAGCAAACATGTCTCTCCATAAAGACATAAGCAAATGGCAATGTCCAGCCGTAACGAATACTCCGAAGTAGACTTGCTTCTGCCCATTACATCTGTACGAAAATGCTCTCCAAGAACAATTTGTGTTTTAAAACCCTTATCTCCTTTACTTGGGGTTTTCTCACAAGCACTCAAAAATCTCCTCATGGAACTCTGTGCTTGGGTCTCCTTCTGACAGTACTACAAGGAGTAACTTGGTTAATATGTTAAGCCTTATTTTTGATAGTATCTTTGGAACAGAACCCTAAGAATGGAATTGCTGGTATAAATGCATTTATGTTTCTTAGACAAGGCCCTTTTCAAAGCGGGGAGATGTGGTTGACTTCTTATCTAGAGATCTTGTCCTGCTCTCTTTCTAAGAACAGAGTGGACAGACAACAATTGGAAAAATAGGGGAACTTCTACTTGCCACTCAAGAGTAACAGTTCTAACAGGAAAGCAGAAATAGAGACCTTTGGTGGCAACAGGATGCCAAACAGAGAGATTACATGTGGTGGTTCGAATGAGACTGCCCCCCCCCGTCCTCCTTCTCTTCCTCCTCCTCCTCTTCTTCCTCCTCTTCTTCCTCTTCTTCTCCTTCTTCTTCCTTCTCCTCCTTTTCTTCTTTCTCCTCCTCCTCCTCTTCCTTCTCTCTTCCTCCTCCTCCTCCTCCTCCTCCTCCTCCTCCTCCTCCTCCTCTTCTTCTTCTTCTTCTTTTTTTTTTTTTTTTTGGTTTTTCGAGACAGGGTTTCTCTGTGTAGTCCTGGCTGTCCTGGAACTCACTCTGTAGATCAGGCTGGCCTCGAACTCAGAAATCTGCCTGCTTCTGCCTCCCAAATGCTGGGATTACAGGCGTGCGCCACCACGCCCAGCTCCTCCTCTTCTTTTCCTCTCTGCTTCATGCTTGTGAATCAATCTTTCAACTACTTCCCCAAGCATCATAACTGCCTGTCTGTTCCTAAGCTCTCCACCCTGAAGGTCATGGACTAATCTTCTGATACTTTAAGCAAGCCCCTAATCAAATGATTTTTTCTCTAAGTCTTGGTCATGGTGTTTTTTCACAGTAAAAGAACAGTAATACATTGTGTTGCCGGATGTTTAATCACACTGTGAATCCCAAAATTGTGTTATTTGCTGAAAAAAAAAAACCTATTCCTAGTTGTAGTGTGGCTCAACCCTAAGCATACACCTTTAACCCCTCTAGCTGGAATACAAACCTTAGCACACACCTTTAATTCCAAACAATGAAGGCAAAGTTAGTTTGAAGAAGGAAGCACCCATGTTTGCAAGTGATGTCCAATTGGGTGGCAGACATAGTGATGAATCAGAGAAGGGTTTGACAGGATAGGATTTACCTAACTCTCCTGAGAAGAGAGAGGAAAAGGAAGCCACTTAAGGAGTAGGTAGGGCAGAGAAAGAGCGAAGCATAGGAGGGAGAGGGGGCAGTTTTACCAGGAGAGTTTTACTGAGACATGTTGAAGAGAGAACAAGCTAGACGCAGGTAAGACAGATGAGCCAGAGAATGAAAAGTCAAAAGGTTAGAACAGATCGCCAAAGAGGCCAAGCAGAGCAAAATGTCAGAGGCTGAGAGAAGCAGCCCGATGAGTCAGCTTGGAGAGGAGTTTGAGCCAGAACAGCTGAGTGGAGTCAGCCCGGCAGAAGTCAGAGAACTAGGAAGGGCTGAGCTTATCAGTAGCAAGTCTCCAAGGCTCCAAACATTCTAGGCCTAGATAAGATTATATACAAAGGCTAGAACCTTCCAGGGCTAGGCCTAGGTTAGCTCACAGGGGCAGTCAGCCTCCAAGATGACAATTACTACAGGAGAATAAAAGAAACTTTTACAACATTGTATGACAACTTGTCCTTTCAGAAGGATCTGGGGGTGCCAGCTAAGAAAGGTTACAGACACTACAGTTCTGTGCTCTCAGCTGGCTTTAAGCTGTGCTACAGATTGAAAGCTCTCAGAAGTCTTGGAGCGCCAGGGAAGAGCAGTCCCTTGCAGAGCAAGTCTGTGGAGAGCAAATCGCTGGTTCCAGGAGCAGGAACAGCTCCCATTTCTTGGCGAGTTAGAAAGTCTGGAGCCAACCCCCCACCCCCTGAAGCTGAGGCAGTGGCTCTCAAAGGCCGAGGCAGGAATGATGGATCCTGGAGCAGGGGCTGCAACCTTGCCCCACCCTCCACAAATCCCCCACACAGAGAGCAGCATACCTTAGAGCAGGAGAAACGGCAACTGGGGAAATTTTCCTTGTTGGTGTCAGGTCTCCTGTAAGACCCTGGTGAATCTCAAGAACAGTATTCCGTCTCCAAATAGTGTCTAGGAGCTGGTGTTGTGATTATTAAAAGATAAAGGGGTGTAGACATGTTAGAATATGTTCTATGGGGTGTGGTGAGGTGTGGGGGAAGGGGGTGTGCCTCTGCAGGCCCATGCCGAGGCATCCCTTCCCCTTGAGGGACCAGCCACATGACAGTATAGTATAGAATACTATACTATATACAGGGCATGGGGAGGGGAGTCAAGAGGGTAGTAGAGGCAGAGAAAGGCAGAGAGTAGAGAAGTCGAGGCCGGCCATGACCATGTGGAGAGAGGGGGAAAGGGAGGGGGGAGAGAGGGAACAAGAGAGCAAGAGAGAAGCAAGCAGGAAGCTGGAGGAAGAGAGGACGAGAGAGGGAGGGGCCAGCAGCGCTTTTTATAGCGGGCCAGGCCTACCTGGCCATTTTTCCAGGCAATTGTGGGGTGGAATTCAGACAGAATCCTAACAGCTGGGTACCAAACACAGCCAGGAGCCAGCTGGGAGCTAGATTCTACCTGGACTGGACTTTCAACTTTTTCTCTTTTTCTAACTCCAAAGAGTGATCCAGTCAGTATGTAAAGCGCAGTAGGTGCTGATTGGGTAGGTGGTGTGTGTGTGTGTGTGTGTGTGTGTGTGTGTTTTCAAATAAAATGTAAACTGAGACTAACCCAGAGAGGGAGCTATCAAATTCAGTGAAGGAGAAACCTGAGGGTATTCTCGAAGGGCTGTCTCTCCATACCTCAGTATCGCTGTGGAAATGGAGAAAATGGGAGGAGGATGGTGGGGAACCCTGTAGTCTCTCCATGGCTTCCGGCTCCCACAGCAGCTCAGCAAAAGCAGCCTGCTGTGCGCTGTGCCTGAAGGTTTGAATTTTCTTTCAGTTGCTGGGACTTCCTTCTGGTCCCAGGGGCTGTGAGAAGGACCAATTTTCTTCCTGGGGCAATGAAATTACCACGGTGGCCGTCGGAAGAGAGCCTGCTACCATTCTCACATTTGCTGCTCCAAGGTGCAGGTGTCTTCCAGGCCAGGATTCTCAGACCCTGGTGGCCCCCGCTGAGCTCATGTCACCTTCTTAAGGCCATCACCACTTGACATCCCCATCCTGCAAAGGATGAGACTGTTTCCATATGTGGGAAACAGGATTTCCCTAACCTAACAGACGGAAAGTGATACTTTGATGGCATCTTCACTTGTATGTTTTCTCATTAAAAAGTGAGGTTATGGGCTGGAGAGATGGCTCAACGGTTAAGAGCACTGACTGCTCTTCTGAAGGTCCTAAGTTCAAATCCCAGCAACCACATGGTGGCTCACAACCATCCGTAATGAGATCTGACGCCCTCTTCTGGGGTATCTGAAGACAGCTACAGTGTACTTACATATAATAATAAATATTTTTTTAAAAAGTGAGGTTATAAATTTTCCAAAATGTTTTAAGGGGCTTGGTGAGATGGCTCAGTGGACAAAAGAACTTGCTGTGTACCTTACTTGGGGTTTTATCGCTTTGAAGCGACACCACAACCATGCTTTCGTTTGAAGAAATGTGGACTTTGGAACTTTGGTGTAGAATTGGTTGAATGCTTTATGTGGGGCTTAGGGGGCTATACTAGCAGGAACATGGAAGACAGTGTTGCTGATGGAGATTTAAACTGTGGAGGCCTGGCTCGAGGGGTTTCAGGGGAGAAGAAGACCAGTTTGTGGCTGAGAGACCAGTTCTTGTGATATTTTGCCAAAGAACATGGCTGATTTCTGCCTGTGTCTGAAAAGCCTGCCTAAAGCTAAATTGAAGAGTTTCGGATTAGTTGCCTTGGCAGGGGAAATCTCAAAATAGCCCAGTACTGACTCTGGCATGTGGTCGTTAGTGTTCGCTCTTACGCAGATCTATAAAGGAAAGGAGCAGCCCCAGCAAGGGACGGACAATAGGAAAATGTAGCATTTGAGGCCTCAGACGGTCAGGCCCAGGCTCAGGGGCTGGAAGTCTTAGGAAGACCTGCTGCCTGTACATCCAGATGTAGAACTCCCCGCCCCAGGCTCAGCACCAGGTCTGCCTGCACGCTGCCATGCTGCCTGACATGATAATAATGGACTAAACCTCTGAGCTGTAAGCCGGCCCCAATTAAACATTTTCCTTAGTAAGAGTTGCCATGGTGATGGTGCCTTTTCACAGCGATAGAAAACAAATAAGCCTAAATTCTATCCTGAGGCCCACGGTGAAAGAATAGAAGGCTGTCTTAGATCCCCTACAACCTCCACATGCACACATAATAATAATAATAATAATAATAATAATAGTCACAATAAATAAAATAAACCATTCAAAGGCTATGGTGTTGTTTTTGCAGTGCTGTGGCTTGAATGTTGGGCCTCGTGCACGCTAGGCAAAGGATCTAACACTGAGGCAGACTCCCAGTCCATATAGGTCATCTTTATTTTTGTCTAGGAACTAACCATTCATCTATTTGATTTAAGTTTTATGAAGTTGTTAACATGTTAAAAACCTCTCTGTATCTTAAAGGTATTAGCCTTGTATTATATAAATGGATTCCACAGTTTGTCACTTAGGATCAGATTTCATCTATGGTGGGGTTTGCCCCTCACCACTGGGTTTTTATGTGTGCTCTTTAAGCAGAAATGGTTTTTGTTTGTTTGTTTGTTTGTTTGTTGTTGTTGTTTTGAGAGGGGGGCTAGAGAGGCGTGCTGGCCTGGGTCTACTTGTTGCACACAGGGCTGGACAGGAAGGAGAGAACCTTGGCCAAGCTGGTGGGTTACACAGAAACTTGGTCAGCTAGATGTGGGAGAAACAGCCTTCTCAGGAGATGGTGTTCAGTGAAGCAGCTCTCTTTATTAGGGGTGAACAAGGGTGATCCCCTTTGCTGGGATTAAAGGCATGGCATCACTAGCAAGCTTCTGTGTGCTTATTGTTACGCTTCTAAAATTACATGGTTCTAAAATTTTACAGGTGCTCTAAGACTTGTTTTCCAACACAGAGATACTGAGATTTTTCCCCCCATAGGATATTCTCGTTTGACTGGTTTTAATTTTTTTTTCTTTAATTTTTAGAGACAGGGTTTTACTGTAGCTCAGGATATCCTGGAACTTACTATCTAGACCAAGCTGACTGAAAAACAAAAGACACACTGACAACCAGTGCAGTAGACATGTTTATTTTCTTTCCTTTTTTTATCAGTTTTTTTCTTCTCTTCCCATCTCTTTCTGTGCCCCTTTTCTTTTCTTTTTGGGATAGGGCCTTGAGTGTCTCAGGCTGTAACTAGGTATGACTGAGGGGGAGTCCATTTTCTTTTGTTTTGGGGGTAGTTTGTTGGAACATCAATAGGCTCATTTTGCCCCCTTGACTTCCCCAGTCACAAGGGGCTGCTTCGAAGATCTCTTGGGCTTGTCAGGCCACCGTAGGACCCACCTGTCGAGGTTCACGGCCTGGCTGCTTCTGCGGCTGCGCAGGAGAACCAGCGCTCCGCCCCGCTCCGCCCCGCCCCGCCCCGCCCACACCGCGTGGCGGGCCAGTCTGGCGTGCGTGCGTGCGCAGCCTCACACCTGATGGCCGTGCTCTGCGCCTGGAGGCTGCTTGTTTTCCCGCCCGTTTCCTCTACCGCGTGAGAGAACCAGATGGTCTGAGATCCGAAGCGTTCGATCCGGGCTGCCAAGCTGGTAGGAACACGAGCTAGACAGAGTCGAGCTGGAGGCCGCGTGAGGGCTGGCGGCCTCTTTCCCAGCCAGTCAGGGCCGTTTACCTCTCGAGTGTAGCCACGACTGGAACCCCAAAGTCTGGTGCTGTGGGGACGGCTTGCTTGCTTGCTTGTTTGTTTATACTCATTCATTCATTACCCCCTGGCGGCCCTGGAACTCGGTGTGTAGACCAGGCTGGCCTCCAACTCAAAGTGAATTTGCCCGCCTCTGCCCTCCAAGTGCCAGGATTAACGTCTGTGCCACCTCACCCTACCATTTAGTAAATTAAAGAACATTTTACATTTATTTGCGTGGTTAGGTGTGGGGCATGTGACTAGTAACCGGGTGGTGGCTCGCTCGCCACAGTGCATTTGTGGAAGGTCAGGGGCAGCCTGTGGAAGTCTGTTCTCCCTGTGGATCCCAGGTATCAAACTCAAGTCAGCAGACTTCTCAGAAAGCACCATTCTCTCTCTTAACCAATGAGCCATCTCTCCAGCTCCATTGATCATAATTTTTAAAAAAAAATTATTTATTTATTTAAGTACACTGTAGCTGTCTTCAGACGCACCAGAAGAGGGCATCAGATCTTATTATGGATGGTTGGGAGCCATCATGTGGTTGCTGGGATTTGAACTCAGGGCCTTTGGAAGAGCAGTCAGTGCTCTTAACCACTGAGCCCATTGTTCATAAATCTTAAACGGCAGATTTTTATTTAGTTAAAATTTATTTCTTGACACAGGGTCTTACTATATTTAACCCTGGTTGGCCTTGAGCTTAGAGGTCCACCTGCTTCTGTTTCCCAAGTTTTTGGACTGAAGGGGTGTGTCAGTTCACTGGCTAAGTGGCAGAATTTTTTAAGATGGGGTGCAAAGTAACCTTATTCACTTTGTAAGCCTCTGCATAAACTGGCAGGCTAAAAAATGAATTGTTAAGAGAAAAGGATTGTGGTAGGGAAGAAATAACTTGTTTTATTTTAAGTTTAAATATCAATTTATACTAAGAAAGTATGTTTATAAATGCTATTTATAAATTTTGATAAAGTATATTATGTTTATTAATAGATATTAACCAGCATATTCATATCCAACATATTTTGTTGTGTTTTTTTAGAGCCCAGTACTCTGTTTTCAAATATCAGTTTCTTCATTTAAAAAACTTATACAGCCTAATGTGGTCTGCATAGCAAATTCCAGAACAGCTAGGGCTACACAGAGAAACCTTGTCTGGAAAAACAAAACAAACAAGTCCCACGGAATGGGCCAACAATATGGCACAGTGGGTAAAAGTAGTTTCCATTTATATAAAGCTCATGATCCCCAGAATCACCATGGCAGAAGGAGAGAAACATCTCTCGTTTCCTATGACCTCTACACTTGGCTGTGGCACATTTGCTCCACCCATAAAATAAACTTTTTTGCAAACCCCACAAATCACCTTTGTTTGGATACATATTTAAGAAATTATACAAAAATTGCTGTTATTAGAAAAAAAAACAAATCATACCATACAAATTATGGTATGATTACCATATGAACAGAAGGGACTGTTCAATGTAGGAACATGAATTTTCTACAGAATCAGGACACTTGGATTCCAATTCCAGAATTACCAGTAAAGATGGAATTTTGGACAAGTTGGCTAGTTGGGGTTATAATCATGTACATCTACATCATGTGTCAGTGTGTGGGAGGGGCAGAGAGGAGCCTGGTCATGACTTAAACACCTTCTAGATCTGTGACTGGGTTTCTGTGGAGTAGAGGGTATGTCTTAGTTGACACTATTATTACTCAACTGTTTCCCTTATATAAAACATGTCCAAGTGTGTCATGTGTGTTCTGGTCCTTACTCTGCACTATTAATAAAGACCCGGGCTGGGCCTGGGGCTCGGTGGTGGTGTACTTATTTATTGTCTTTGAGGCTCGGGTTTGAGCCAAAGCACCTCACAAATAGGGCATTTTTTTTTTCATTTTTTAAAAGATTGTTCTTCTAGTTAAAAATTAGTATACGAGTTAAGCTACAAAGCTTGGAAAACAAAAGCAAGTTACAGTAAAGGCAAAAGCATAAATATAGATACTTGACAACTGTGCCACTCCAAGAGGAAAAAGAACCTCATTTCTGACTTCCTGTGACTTTTCTACAATTTACACACACACACACACACACACACACACACACACACACAAAATCTATGGCATATAGTGAAGGTAGTTTGGTGACTTTTTTCTCATGTTATATGTATATCCCTACAGACAAATATAATGCCCACAAGTTTGTTCCCACACCCGGTAAACTGTCAAAAGCTAAGCTGTTTTATTGTAAGAGCTATAATTATGTCATGCTCCACATTATTCTTACTCTTTCTCTCTAGCTGGTCCAGAATGGATTGGTTTCATTGCAACCAGTGTTTCCGTAAAGATGGGGCCCATTTCTTTGTCACCAGCTGTGGCCATATTTTCTGTAAAAAGTGTATGACTCTGGGTGAGTAACTCCTTTTCAGATTTATCCCAAAATGGTTTTTAACTTAGATATAATGAGTAGTCATTTCTCTGTGCGATGTAGAATAAATGTCATTTAATAGGCATCAGTGATAATATGGATACTGTATGTAGCTGTTCGTTTTGGAAATTAAAGGAATCTATTAATAAAAGTATGGAACTAACGGATTTAACAATAGTGTTACTCCTCAGTGTTTTGAGTTGTGTCAGGAAAAGTCATAATGGATGAAAAGTGATGTTGATACCTTGGAGTTTAATAACCAACTTCCTGTTTCTTTAATTTGGCAATGCTAAGTATAACTAGGGCTTTGCACACGCCCTACCAGAGGCTTACATCCTAAGCTCTCATACAATTAAAAAAAGTTACAGTGTTTATTTTTAATAAACAGATTTTTTAAATTAGGTTTTGCTTTTTCTGTTGTTTTTGATGCAGGATCTTACTATATGGCTTTAACTGTCCTTGAACAATCTCACAATCTTCCCAACCTCCCAAATGCTGGGATTTCAGCTATGTACCACCATACCCAAACCCAGTCTCTAGCACCAGTTTTATGTAATCTTCACCACAGTCCTTGGTAGCAATTCCTGGCAGCGCTATTTTGTAAATGAGGAAATTATCTGAGAGAATAAATGATTGCCAACTTCTTACAACTATCAAGTTTTAGAAAGGAAACTTGAAGGCCAGGTAGAACATGGTGACAAATGCCTTTCTTTAATCACAACAATGGAGAAGCAAAGTCAAGCAGATCTCAGAGTTCTGGGCCAGCCAGAGCTACAAAGTGAGACTTTGCCTCAAGAGAGAGAGTTGAGTTTAAGGTTTTGTTTTGGAGTGAGCATTGGGAAATAAACCCAGGGCCTCTAGGATGCTAGACAAATACTCTGAGCTACACCCCTAATCACTATTTTCTTTTATTAATGTGAAAATTCTTAGGGCTGGGTGAGCTGACATGGGGTTTATGACTTTAGCTACTAGGGAGGCTCAGTCAAGAGGGTTAGATACTGGAACAGAGTTTGAAGGCCAGTATGGGCAACATGCAGATTCTGTCTGAGAACAACTGTAATTATCCAAATTCCAGAAAAAGGAATTTCCCCTACTTAGGACTGGATCAAGGAAAACATCATAGAAGACATTCTGCTGCAGTAGGGTTTTGAACAATAAACTGGAGTTTGCCAAGTTTGGCAAAGATCATTTTAACTTACCACTGGGGCTGGACAGATGGCTCCATGGTTAGGAGGACTTGCTGCTCTTGCAGAGGCTGTGTCTTCGGTTCCCAGTACCCACATGCTGCCTCATAACCATCTGGAACTCTACTTCTGGGGGATCTGATGCCCTCTTCTGGCTTCCACAGGCACCAGGCACACACCACACATGGTACACATACTTACACGTAGGCTCATGTATATAAAATAAAAACATCTTTTAAAACAACTTAGAACAGTAGCATGTGTAGTAACATGACATCATTAAATTGCAGTGCAGATCTTACACAGAGTTAAGATAGAGAAAGGTAAAAGTGGTGAAGGATAAAGCTAGAGGTAGGTAGTGGCAAAATGGATCCTGAACCGTTACCCCGTTGGTTCTAGAATACTATAGAAGTTTGTTTTTCTTTTAAATAGAATATTTTTCACTCACTTGATTTTGGCTCATACCAAGATCAAGATATAGGGCAGACCAGGAAAGAAACTTTATTTCCCAAGAAAAGAACAGTTATGTTAAATAGTATCCTGTGTAAACCTCATGGCCGTGTTATCTGCTGATGTAATGAGAGTGTAAGTGTGGTTACAGCAGCTCACTTTGGAGTGATTGTCACTGCAAAGCACAAAGCCATATAGTGCTTTTTCCTGACATGGCATTTATGTTTTCTTTTTTCATGGATGAACCTAGGGTCTTATGCATGCTAAACGAGTATCTATCACTGAGCCTCACCCATAGCCCTGGGACATGTGTCATCAGCACCACTGCTAATACTGCATCTTATAAGGAAAGCTTGGGAAGTGCACTTTTTGCTTCTTGCAGAGTGCATTGTTGGAGTGAGAGTAGGAGAGTAGGAATATTAGCAAAGTGCCAACAGGGGAGGCTAGCTGGGGAGCCAGCCTCTAGTACCCAGTGTGTGCCTGCTGCCAGGCAGGGAGAGGCGGCTCAGTGGGGAAAACGCCAGCTGTTTTTCTAGAGAACCCAGGTTCAATCCTGAGCACCCATATGGTGGCTCACAACTGTTCCATAACTCCAGGTCCAGAGGATCTGACACCTTCTTCTGGTTTCCTCATGCATCAAACATATAAATAGTACACAGGCATACACAAAGGCAAAAATACACAAAATAAATCTTTTTTTTTAAATCATTGTATGCTTGTATTTGTCCCAGAAGACTTGCAAATGTATTCCTGTACTTCTGTTGGCACAGTAGAAACTACCAGGAGGCTGAGATACTCGCGAGGCTGAGATGGGAGGCTTGCTACAAATTTCAGGCTAGTCTGGGCTATATTTATGAAACCTTGTCTCTAAAAGAAGGAAAGAAGGCAGATAAAAAGGGCACAGCCCTCATACTTCAGCACAGTTGTTTGGAAATGCTGATTCAGAGAACAGAGATGAAGGTAAAATATTTTTATAGCACAGTGATAATCTAAATTTAGTTAAGAATCTCTTTTTCTTTTGCTAGCCTGCTTGACAGTTACTACATACTCTAGGAAAATCTTACCTCCTGCTCTTAAGAACAAATTTTTTTTTCTTTTTCTCTCAGAAAAATGTGGTGTTTGTGGAAGTCCTTGCAAGCATCTGGCTCTTTCTGATAATGTAAGTTTTTATCTTTGTCATAAACTGCCTCACCCAATCCCTGGCCTGTAGGCAGTACAATAACACAGATAATGAGCATCTTAAAACAAAAAGAAACAGCACATTTAAAGATAGCAGTTGTTCTATTATACTGTTTTGTTTTTTTTTTTTTGGATCGGGGAACATCTGATTTTTCTTCATTTTTGAAGGCTTACTCTATTTACTGCAAGTCATGCTAATAGAAGCTCATCTACAGGGCACACAATATTAAAATTGAAGACCTTAAGAAAAAAGATAGCAGTTGTAAAAAGGTATTTATTTAATTGCAGTGTCAGCAGTCTCTTTCATTTTGTTGTGGATCTTCTCACTGTTTGTCCTCCTCTCCTCATAGCTAAAGCCTCAAGAGAAGAAGTTCTTCAGAAGCCCCGTAGAGACAGCTTTGCAGTACTTTAGTCACATCTCTCAGGTATGCGGACCGAAAGATGGAACAGGTCTTACTGCTGTAAGGTCAGGCCACCTTGAGTACAGCTGGGTACATAGAACCCCCATCTCCAATAAAAGGGTGAGGGGAGCCCCCTCCCATCTCTTTTGAGACAAGGTTTGTGTTAGCCCTGGCTGTCCTGGAACTTGCTCTGAAATCCACCTTCTTCTGCCCTTGCCTGGACTACAGGTTTGTGCAACCAAATACCACCAGGCAGGGAGTTTCTCTTTAAAAGGTCCTTGTATACAGTGGAGAGAAACTGTTCTCTTTGCTTTCTTGCCTGATATAAATCTCTACCAGTTAACTTTTTACTGACCCAGAATCTATGGTATGCAGTCAAAACTGCAATCTAATTGAATTTTACTTTGTAGTTCCTACTTCTAGTAACCAGTTCTTGTGATTCAATAGTGTTGTAAGGAACCTTATCATCTTTCTATGCAGAGGCATTTTCTTAAAAATTGGCATGTCTAGGCCTACAGAGAATGGACTTGATAATTTAATTTGTGACCTTTTGCTTATAGACCTATATCCATGAATGTGTATCTTATTCTTTGTTTTTCAGTAACCTTTGCAATAATATTCAACTTTATTTGGCATTAACAACAAGTTGCTTGAATGTTAGAAAATATTTGTCTTTCTTGACATACTGGCAAATGATTTACATGATCAGGAGTAGTAGAATATAGCAACAGGCAGTAAAAGGGTGCTATCATTATTTGAGAGAGTCCCCAAGTTGTAAAGACTTTTTTTTTTTTTTTTTTTTTGGTTTTTCGAGACAGGGTTTCTCTGTGTAGCTCCGGCTGTACTGGAACTCACTCGGTAGACCAGGCTGGCCTCGAACTCAGAAATCTACCTGCCTCCGCCTCCCAAGTGCTGGGATTAAAGGCGTGCGCCACCACCGCCCAGCTAGTTGTAAAGACGTTGATTTTCACGTTTTTACTCTCTAGTTCTCTGATGATGATTTTTAGTATTATGGGATATCTCTTTTGGAACAACTCTTCAAACTTTTCAAGCTAGAGAGATGGCTCAGTGGGTCAAGGCACTTGCTGCCACGCTGACAGCCTGAGTCTGATCTCTGAAGCTCACATGATGGAAGGAGAGAACTGTCTCCTGAAGGTTGTTCTCTTACTTCTATGTGCATGTATGCATGTGTGGGCACACAAGATAAATATCTAATTTGAGCGATTTTATCACTTCATTTGTTGTTACTAGGTTAGTTATTAGACCCTGAGCCCTCTGCATACTTGGCAAGTGCTCTACCACTGTGCCAAATCCCCAACTATTGTCTTTTTTTTTTATTTGCTTGTTGTCCTCAAAGGGAGCCTCTCCTCTACCCCCCTCTTCTAACTCACAGCAGTATACTGTGTATGTGTGCCCCATGTGTGTTAGGAGAACGGACCACTGCATGCCACAGCAAAAACGTAGGATGACTTGTAGGAGTCGGTTCTCTTCTTCCAACATGTGGGTGCTATGGATTAAATTCCTGTCATCCCCGGGCACTGGTGGTGCACGCCTTTAATCTCAGCATGCAGGAGGCAGAGGCAGGCAGATTTCTGAGTTCGAGGCCAGCCTGGTCTACAGAGTGAGTTCCAGGACAGCCAGGACTATACAGAGAAACCCTTTCTCAAAAAACCCTGTCTCTGGTTTGGTGGCTAGTACCTTTTCCTACTGAACCATCCCTGTGGCCCAGGGGAGGTTTCTTGTATGCTATAATTCACTTTGTGGCTAAGGATGACCCTATATTTCTGATCCTTTTTCCTCTACTTGAATACTGAGAATACAGGAATGTCCTGCCACTCTAGGTTTATATGTGCTGGCAATAGAACCCATGGACTTACATGTACTGGGCTAGCACTTAACCACCTGAGCTCCAGCTCCCGCAGGTTAGTTTTTTGTTTTTGTTTTGAGAAAGAATCTCACTTTGTAGGCTAGGCTAACCTTAAATGCACAACCCTCTTGCCTCTATCTCCTGAGTGCTGTATAAGGCATTTAGTACAGGCATGTGCCGAGAGCCATACTTGGCTTTGATATTCTTTTCCTTATTCTTTTGTGTGGTGTTTTCCCCAGAGTCCCACACATACCAGGCAGGCTCTCTACCATTATCAGTTGTTAAGAAAGCATTTTTTTGCCGGGCGGTGGTGGTGGTGCACACCTGTAATCCCAGCACTCTGGGAGGCAGAGGCAGGTAGATTTCTGAGTTCGAGGCCAGCCTGGTCTACAGAGTGAGTTCCAGAACAGCCAGGGCTATACAGAGAAACCCTGCCTCGAAAAACCAAAAAAAAAAAAAAAAAAAGAAAAGAAAAGAAAGCAAGCATTTTTTGGGGGGAGGGGGAGAGAGGCTTCATTATATCCCAGGATAGCTTTGAACTTCTAGATAACCAAGGATGACCTTGAACTTGTGATTGTTTTTCCTCCATTTTCCAAGAATTGGGATCACAGGCAAGTCCCACCACAACCAGCTTAAGTATGCCTTTTCTAAACATGAAAATTATCATCAGTGTTTCCCAAGCTCTGGAAATACAGTGAGCAGAATTTAAGCTTTGGCTGTAGCTGTCTTAGTCACTTGGATGTGTCATTATGTTGAGATATATTCAATGTTGTGAGTAGATAAAATCCAGATGAGACCCAAGGAGAAATGTAAAAGAGGTCACTTGAACAAGAGAAAGAGCAGCGCTTTGGTTAATATTTAACCCACGGTTAGTTAATGATCAGTAAAGAAATTATGTATAGTTTGAATCTTAACCTGCTTAATCACGGGACCAATTATACATGGTCAAATAATCAAGGTAAAATAAATAGAAAGGGTAAGTTAATTATCACTTTAGTGATGGGTCAGGTTGGTTAAGTAAGCAATCTGAAAATATGTTTTCCTAATCGGCGAAGTTGAATAGTGCGGCACCTACCCCTAAGCTGTGCCACTCAAGCTTCTGCTTGAGGTTTCTGTCCTCAGAAGGACCTTCCCTAGCATTGCAGAAGCTGCTCCAGCATCTTCAGCTCCAGTCTGTTGTCTGGTGTGCTTGTTTACCTCCGAATCCTGCACTGAAATACAGCTCTGTGAGGACAGATTTGGTCAAATTAGTCTGTTGTTCTCTTTGAATAATTTCTAATACTGAATAAACATCCAAAACATTGCCCTTAAATGAATGAATGGACTGTTGCTCTAAATGTCCATTTCTGTTCTCCATAATGACTCAACAAGGACATTTTTTTTTCTGCTCTGTTCTAGTTCTTGGTAAAGCTTCCTGTTTTGAATTCTTGACTCTACTCTAAACTTCCCAAGGAGTTGAAGAGCTTGTAAGAACCTGCTAAACCATAGACCCCCCATAGACCCCCACGTTTACTCACGAGTAGGTGCCTTCCAAATGCATGCAGTAGTGTGGTTGTGTCTGGGTCACTGCAGGATCCCCAGGAGAACTCTTAAGAACCACTAGACCCGATGTAGAGAAACAAGAGTCTTATTAATTTGGGTCAGACTCAGATGCCAAACCTTCCCACTGCTCAGGACAGGAGTGTGACCCTGCGCCTAGAGGTTTTGGCATTTTATACACACATAATCAGGGATTCTTTGGATTTTAGGGTAACAAGGGAGGTGGCAAGGGAAGTCATCTTTTAAACATGATATTGTTTGTTCAGGCAGTGGAGCGGAATCTCACAAATGGGAGGGGGAGCTCTTCTGCCCTGGGAAGTAACTTTATGGTGTTATGAGGAACTAGTGTGTCTGTCAGGATGCTTGATTATCCTCTTTTTATGGCCCAGACGTGGGACCCTTATCTCTTCAAGGATGTTTGATGATCTTTGTTCTTCCCAAGGGTAGATGCCAGTTGCACTGGGGTGTGCTTAGCTGTCTATCAAGTGAGAGTACCAGCCTCAGTGACACACCCCCCTTGAGGGATGCTGCTGTTTGTCTATTCTCAAGCCGACATCTGTTGTTCCCAGGAGGTTTTTGTTAGGGAGTGTCTTTATGAAAACAGGGTCCTCTTCGAAAGGCCAGAGAAGGAAGGGGAACCCTGTGTTAGCTTTGGGAAAGAAGGGGGGAGGGGAGGGGAGGGGAGGGGGAGTTCTGCAAATGGTAAGAAAGTGTAGGTAGAGGCAGGCCGTCTGTGGCAGACATCGGTGTGCCTTCTCTAGTAAAGTGTTCCATGATTTGTGTAACAGAAGTTTGTCTTGTTTTTTGTACCCTATATTATTTTTAACTCTGCAAAATACTTAACTCTAAAAAGTGATTTATTTGAGCCGGGTGGTGGTGGCGCACGCCTTTAATCCCAGCACTTGGGAGGCAGAGACAGGCGGATTTCTGAGTTTGAGGCCAGCCTGGTCTACAAAATGAGTTCCAGGACAGCCAGGGCTACACGGAGAAACCCTGTCTCAAAAAAAATGATTTATTTGCTCACATATCTGATTTATCTGTTTTTCTCACTTTTTAAAAGCAGATGCATCTTTGTAGCACTTAATGTCTAACTAGATGTCTGACTTAAATTATGTTCATAAAAAATGCTTTGTAGAGCCAGGTGTGATGGCAAAAACCATTTAATCCCAGCACTGGGAAGCAGAGGTAGGGAGATCTCTATAAGTTTGAGGTAAGCCTGGTCTACACAGCAAATTCCAAGACAGCCAGGATACATAGAGAGACCCTGTCTCAAAAAACAAACAAATAAAACAAAACAAAAATAGAAATGTTTGAAAATGAGTGAAATATAAGGACAGTTAAGAGGAGCTTATTTAAGGTAAGGTCAGAGAAGTAGGTACTTAAAGATCCTGACAAGAAATTTCATCTTAACTTGAGCTATTGGAATGTTTTCTAACAAGGAAATTATGTTAATATGATATACAGTTTTAAAAGAGAATGTGGCTGTTGAGTGACTAGGCCATAGATAGATTAAGAGTATAGGCAGGGAGACCAGTCGGGAAGGAAAAATCTAAGCAGACTGCCTGCACTGAATCAGTGCTTTCAGCAGAAAGGGAAAAAGGCATGAAGGTTATAGCTCAGTAGCAGAGGCTTACTACTCTGGTTAATTCTCAAGACACACACACAGGAGAGAAAGTCATTACTTGTGTTTTGTTTTGTATTCTGAAAGCTCAAGGGCAATTTTATTAATGTTTAAGAAAAACATAGTACAGGTTAGGTGAAAATACCAGCAGCAGAGAAAAAGTAATGCCTTTTGAGTTAGGCATTAGAAATAGCCTATTTTTAAAGGGGGGGGCTAGAGAAATGGCTCAGAGATTAAGAATACTTGTTCTTGCAAGATCTATGTTCAGTTCCCAAAACACACATGGTGGTTCACTGCTATCCATAACTAGTTCCAGGGATCAGGCCCACTCTTCTGACTTCCACAGGCAGAAACATAGTACACATACATTCGGGGGGGGCTGCAGGGGGGGAATACTTATACACAAATAACATATAAACAAACAAACAAATAAGAAGGACTGCAGAGATGACTTGTGGTTAAGAGCTGCTCTTCTAGAGGGCTTCTTGAGTTCAATTCTCAGCACCTGTCTGATGGCCCACAACCATCTATTATGGGATCCGATGCCCTCCTCTGGCATTCAGGTGCACATACAGATAGAGCATTCATACATAAAATACATATATAAATAAATCATTAAAAATATTAAATAAGAGCCGGGCAGTGGTGGCATACGCCTGTAATTCCAGCACTCTGGGAGGCAGAGGCAGGCGGATTTCTGAGTTCAAGGCCAGCCTGGTCTACAGAGTGAGTTCCAGGACAGCCAGGGCTATACAGAGAAACCCTGTCTCAAAACCAATATATATATATATATATATATATATATATATATATATATATATATACACACACACACACACATACACACACACACATATATATACATACATACATACATATATATACATATGTATATATATGTATGTATATATATATAAAATAAGTAAATAAATAGAAAGAAAGAAAAGCATTTCTAGGAATAGAAGTAGGAACTAGCTAGCCTAAGGGAGCTAAGTAAAGAGCCCAAAAGCTTGTTTCATGGGTTTATTTTGTTTGGGGGATATATGTATGTGTTGTTTTGTTTTGCGACCCAGTCTCTCTACATAGTCATGGCTGTCCTAGAACTCAATATGTAAGCCAGGCTGGCCTTCAACTCACAGAGATCCACCTACCATTGCCTTTAAAGGTGTGAAGTACCACATTTGGCATGACTTATTTTCTAAAGAGTGAAGAAGTAATGTTGCTGGTGCAAAGCAAGAAAAGGTTTTACCTTGTTTTGATTGTTTCCTCAAAAATCTACAACCATTTTTTTTCCTGGTTGATTTTCTTCTGCATCTGCCAGGAAGATATGGACACATTAGATTTTAGATGTTTCTCAGAAATTCAGGTGGAAAAGTCAGGAAGGCTGAGCTCATTCTGGAGCTCAGGGCATAGGAAAAGACTGAGCTATGAGTTCCTAGCTTGCCAAATCCTTTTTAAAGCTTAGAGGGGAGAGCCATGTGGGCTAGCTCAGTGGTAGGGTGTATACCTTTCTGGATGTTAGAATACCAGAGCCATGTACAATCCCCTATCCTCATCCCCAACACATATACACAGAGAAAATAAGTCTTGGGAATAAATAAGGTCATGTAAGTAGAGACCCTTCAATGTTAAGCAATTAGGTGGAAAAAGAGAAATTAGGAAAACTGCAATCAGAAGTAAAAACAAACAAAAATATGTGGTGTCCCAGAAGTCAAGTGAAGGAAGAAAAGTGTTTCCAAAGGTAGACAGAGTCAGCGGAGTCAGATACCGTCTGAGAGATGAAGTCAGAGTCATATGAGTAAAGATCAGAGCTGGCTGGCCTTAGCAGTGTAAAGATTATTGTCATCCTCCACAGTCTTAACCCTATATTGGACCTTACTGTTGGGTAATTATCTCTCATCTATTTTACCTCCTGAACTCTTAACAGACTTCTGTGATCTGGCTTCTAACTGTTGCATTAAAAACTGCCCCTGCAGCCAGGTGTGGTGGCACACGCCTCTAATCCCAGCACTTGGGAGGCAGAGGCAGGCAGATTTCTGAGTTCGAGGCCAGCCTGGTCTACAGAGTGAGTTCCAGGACAGTCAGGACTACACAGAGAAACCCTGTCTCGAAAAATCAAAAAAACAAACAAACAAACAAAAAAACAAACTGCCCCTGCTAAGGGCATCAACATCCTCATCAAAATCAATAGATAATTTTTATTTCTATTATAAATGATTTCTTTGCCATATCTGAAGTCTTATTTCTCTGCTTGGAAATATCCTTTGAATATCTTAACCACCTTGTACTGTATCCTTTTGAGCTTCATCTTCATCTGTACATCTCTTAAATAGCTGTATTTCTCTGAGTGCTATCTTTCCTCTTTATACCCCATTTTTAATTGGGTTAGTTGGTGTCTTATTTCTTGACTTCTTTATATATTTTGGATATTAGTCCTCTGTCTGCTGCAGGGTTGGTGAACATCTTTTCCCATTCTGTAGGCTGCTGTTTCATCCTTTTGCCTTACAGAGACTTTTCAGTTTCATGAGGTCCCATTTATTGTCAGTTTTAGTGTCTATGCTATCAGTGTTCTGTTCAGGAAGTTGTCTCCTGTGCCAGTGTAGTCAAGTAAAGACTCTCCCTCTTTCTCTTCTGTCAGGTTCAGTATGTCTGGCTTTATGTTGAGGCTTTTGATCCACTTGGACTTGGGTTTTATACAGGGTGATAGAGATGGATCTGCTTGTGTTCTTCTACATGCTGACATCCAGTCAGACCAGGCTGTTTGCTGAAGATGATTTCTTTTTTCCATTGTATATTTTTGGCTTCTTTATCAAAAAATTAGGCAGCCATAGGTGTGTAGATTTATGTCTGGGACTTTGATTTGATTCCATTGATCAATTTATCTCTTTTTATGCTAATGTCACACAGTTTATTTTTTATTACTTTAGCTTCATAGTATAGTTTGAGATCAGGGATTGTGATACCTCTGAATATTATTTCATTGTACAAGATTGTCTTAGCTCTCCTGGGTTTTTCTTTTTCCATATGAAGTTGAGTATTGTTCTTGCAATAGAGCCAGTCATCTTTCTAGCACCTTCTAACTTGTTCAGCAGCTCAGAAGCACCCAAACCTTCTTATTCAATTAGTTTATGAACATTTCACTGGGTATGACTGACTAAATAATTGTCCACTAGTGATTGAACTTACTCTCTCAGCCTTTATCCCTTCCATAGATATCTGGAGAAAAGAGAAGGATTAGGGCTGAAAGTTCTAACTCTCTGATCAGTACTGGTTTCTCCAGCAACCAACTCCCATCTCCTCAAAAATCACCTCATCAACACATATTCAGGCATTGTTGAAAGGGGCTGTGAATAACTGGATTCTCTCACTGAGGACAGTGCCGTGTATTTTAGGAATTGTGTTCCTATCACAGTGCACTCTTCAGAAAATCAACTTAGTATCAGTGCAAACCACAGCTCTCATCACAAAGGCAGTATAAAATACAGTTTACTATAGAGACAAATGTGAATGGCCAGGGTGGCAGCGTGGGCTCAGATGACCCCGAGGGGCAAGTGTCATGTGGGAATGGTTGCATAAAGTTTTATAAGTTATAGGACGAAGTCATAAAGTCAGGAATACATTGGTTGAAAACAGATAGGTGAGCTACAGCAAAGCAAGAAAAATTCTGTTGTTGGTCTCTCATGCTTCTCATAACCTTCTTAACCTTCAAAATTGATGGTAGATAATAATCTGCTAAGGATACATTTTAAAAGGTTTTAGTAGTCACAGGATAGTATCAGGTCAGACATCAAAGTGGGCAATGAATGGCTTTTAAAGGGACTAAAAAAAGCAAGTTACTTTGGTTCTAGTCTGCAACATTTTTAAAAATCTCTTTTAAATAACTTTTGTTGTTTTTTGAGACAGGATTTCTTTATGAAATCCTGGCTTTTCCGGAATACTAGTAGTCCAGGCTAGTTTCAAACCAACAGAGTTCCACCTTATGGTAAGAGAAAGGGAGGTTAGGGTCCCCATATTCTTTTAAGGACTTAACCTTTAGTAAACCTTTTTCCAGTAGGCTTCACATCCTAGAATTTTGCCACCTCCCGAAAATTGCCTCAGACTTATGATGAAGTTGTCAATACATGAACCAACATTTGAAGCATATTTAGGATCCAAACCATGTCAGGAGCTCTATGTTAAAGCCAGTGACAAAGATAAAATACATACTTCACCATGCGTACAACAGTCCCCAGTCAGTCAGTAGTTTTGAAGGGCTGCAGTGATAGCTGTTATTAAGAGAGCATGCATTACTCTTCCTGAAGACCTGCATCTGCTTCCTGGCACCCATGTCATTCTAGCTCGTCTTCTGGCCTCCATGGGCGCCCCCCAAAACCCATCTACATATACAAAAATACAAGTAAGAGGGGTTTTGTTGTTGTTTTTAAGTTTTGAAACTTTATACCCCTGGGAATATTCAGAGGAGACAGACAGAGTCTCTACCTCTTGGCTGCATCCCCAGCCCTTTTAAATTTTATTCTGAGGCAATATCTCATTCAGTATTTAGGCAGTCTTCAAACTTGTGATTCTCTTGCCTCAACCACCTGAATACCCGAGTTTATGAGTATGCATCATCAAACTTAACTTTAAAATTTGTTATAGATAATTTCAAATATATTAAACCAGAGAAAATATGACATGTATAAAGTAATGGATTTCCATTACTAATCATCATCTTATTTCACCAGTTGTAAGCTGATGGCCAGATTTTCCCCTTATCTTCTATAATTTCAACCAGATTATCCCAAATCAGGCATTTTATCATGTTAAATGTAAATATTTCATGTGTGTCACTTACAGTGAGAGTTCTTTTCTTAAATATCTCCCAATATTGTCAAATAATTGCACAGTATTCATATTTCCTCAGTTATCTCATGATTTTGGGGGGGGAGATTTGGTTTTGTTTTGTTTTGTTTTGTTTTGTTTTGTTTTGTTTTGTTTTGCTTTGAGATAGGGTTTCCTTGACTGTCCTGGAATTCGCTGTATAGACCAGGCTGGCCTTGAACTCACAGAGACCTCTTCCTTCTGAGTGTGGATTAAAGGTGTGTACCACTATGCCAGTTTTCCTGATTGTTCTTAGAGTTTGAGTTAGGTTTCAGTAAAGTATATATATTTCAGTTGGCTATTATTCCTCAAGTCTCTTTGTAACTATAAGTTTCACCTCATTTCTTCTTTTTATTATTAAAGAATAAAATGGTCTTTTGTCTTACTGTTCATAACATGGATTTTGTTTACTGCTTTCTTGGGGCTGTTCACTGTGCTCCTTGGGCCTGTTTCCTATGAATCGGCGGATAAAGCTTGCTCGCCACTGTTGAATGTGGGGGAAGGGAGGCAAAGCAGCTGCGGTGGTACTGCACTTCACAGGAGGTGCATGTCGCTCTTCTGTCATTGTGTGATGTTACCATGGTGAACTTTGCAAGTATTTGTTAATACCTTACATGTTTCAAAGTGTTGATATGCTAATTCTATCATTTCCTTTGCAGTTTTTTTTTAGTTGAAATACTTCTAAAATCAAATTCTGTTTCATTAGCTTAGTAACTCTGAAATATAGTTCAGAAATATAAAACCTGGAACTGTAAAGATGGCTCAGTGGGCAAAGGAAGTTACCACCAATTAAGAGGACCTAAATTCAATCCTTGGGACCCACATAATAGGAGGAGAGAACCAACCTTCATACACAGTCTATGGCACACACAAAATGTGGTTGTACAACTTTTGGGGGGTCAGGCTAGGTAGTTAAGACCACATGCTGCTCTTCTAGAAGACCTGGGTTCAATTCTGTACCCTTAAAATAACTCTCTAAAATGTATCAACTCTATTACAAGTACTCAAAACATTAAAAACTGCTTGAGACAATGAATATTTGACCAGATAAAAACTCATCCTTAGAAATTAGAATTAGGGAATTGGGGATGGTTCAGTCAGTAAAATACCTGCTGCTACACAGGCATATGAACCTGAGCCTTTATCCCTAGCACCCACATAAAAAGTCAGGTGTATCAGCCCCTGAGCAAAGTAGGGTGGAGGGCAGGGACACATGGATATCTAGAGGCCACAGGCCAGCGATGTTAGTGGAAATGGTAAAGTCAAGTTTGGTGAAGGAAGTTGAAGAAGACACTTACCATTAACTTCTGGGCCTCCCAAGCATCAAGCATACACACATATCTGCACATACACACAAGGAAACTTTAAAAAGTAAGGCTACTTTAAAAAGAAAGCCACTTTTGTCAAGTATTTGCCTTCCAGCACAGAAGGATCACAACAGGTTTGAGGTCAGCTTGGTCTCCATAGCAAGTTCCAAGCCAGAAAGAATTATACTAAGACCTTGTCTCAAAAGAAAAATAATAATAATAATAATAATAACAACAACAACAATGCTACAAGACATGTTCATTTCAAAAACAGTTTATAAACAAAAATCTTTGTTTTAATAACCCACATTTGGAGCCAGTAAGATTGCTCAGTGGGTGGGGCACTTCTTTCCAAGTGGAATGACCTGGCCTGGAAAGATGGCTCAGCCATTGAAGGCTAGGCTCACAACCAAGCCTAATGATTTGAATTCAGTCTCCAGAATCTACATTGTGAAAGAAGAAAACAGAATCCTTCAAACTATTTTCTGATGACCACACGTGCCCCCACCCAAAATAGTGTTTTTAAAAAAAAGCCAAATTAAATCTGCTGAGCTCCTGCTTTGCTTCTATAACTGTGCCTCTGCTACTGTTTGGAAACTCATGTCTCCCAAAGGCTCATATGTTAAATGCTTGGCCACCTGTCTGTGGCACTATTAGAGTATGTGGAACCTAGAGGAGATAAAGCTTGCGGTGGTAATGTAGCTTAGTTGATAGTGTTCGGCTAGCATGCATGAAACCCTAGATTCACTCCCTAGCATAAAACTGAGCACAGTGATGCATGCCTATATTCCAGGTCTCAGGAAGTGAAGCTAGGAGGATTGGAAGTTCAAGGGCGTCATCAGCTACATAAAGTTCACAACCCTGGTTTTTGTGTTGTTTTATTCTAAGTGAAGATAGTATAAGAAAATTAGATAATTGACATGTCCTTGAAATAATGGAGATCCTGGTCTCTTCCTCTCTCTCTTCTTGCCAGCCATTTAAAGTTGAGGGCCTACCACTGTGCTTGCCACAGGTCCAAAACCAAGGTTACTTGGTGTGGTGCTTTGAATGAAAATGCACCCCTTCCCAGATTTTTGAGCACTTGGTTCCCAGTTGATGGTGATGTTTGGGAAGTCTAGAAAATGTAACCTTGCTGGAGGAAGTCCATCACTAGGGGTGGGCTCTAAGAAGTCAGAGCCTTTTGCCCCCAGTTCACTCACCGTTATACTGTAGTTCTGTGTGTAAACCCTTGGCTTCCTGCTCTACCATCATGGGCTTCAACCCTCTGTAACTATAGCATAGATTAAGTTTTTATGTTTGTTCCTTTGGCCATAGCATTTTATCATAGCAACAGAAAAGTACTTAAGATAATTAATTGGTAACCATAGACTATAACCTTGAGAGCAATAAGCCCCAAAACCTTTCCTTCTCATACATAATTGGCATCGTATTGTCACTGTGAACATAAGCTAATGAACAGTTCTTTTCAGGTGTCTTTCCTTTACTCTCTCTAGCCTTTTGATAGACCTAACTCAGAACTGAAGTTTTACAATGCTCTCCTCAATAAATAAAAGTTATGTTCTAGCAGTAGTTTCAGGATTGAAGCATGCACAAAGAAAAAGGAGGGAATGAGTAGGTAAGCTCAGAAATTTTGGAAAATTCCACCAGACCCCTCCCCTCCTGGAAGAGAAAGGTTATAAAGAACACAGGCAGCCCTCCCCTCCGGAAGGGCTAATTACAGGGAGGAGGGACTGACCATCAGGCCACCTGCAGGTACAGGAGGTGCTCATAGACACAGTCTGTGACCGTTGGCCACCTGCCTCATTCCCTAAAGACCAACAATTTAAAAGTCACATTGTTCTGCCAATCATATTGTGCCTAATGGCTGCTGCCTTGAGAACTGTATAAAGGCTCACTGCATGGTTGTTCTCTCTTTCCATATGCAGGACGACTCCAACATGTTGGAACAATAAATTCCTCTTGCTTTTGCATCAGAAAAAAAGTTGTTGGGCATTGTGGTACCTTTATACCTTTAATACCAGCTCTAGGGAGGCAAGACAGGTAGATCTCTGTGGGATAAAGGCTAGCCAAGTCTGTAGCAAGTTCCAGGATGGCCAGGGACATGTAGTAAGTCCTAGTCTCAAAACAAAAAGAAATATGTTCTATGTGTTAAATAAAATTTATATATAAAATTTATAGAAGACTATTGGATTAGACTGAGCTGCCCAGCAGACCGAAACAAATAGACCCATTCATGCTGACCTTCCATGCCACCAAGTCCAAACTAAGTTGTTTATTTGACTGCCTAAGAAGGGTGGAGAGGGAGAAGAGGGAGAATAGCCAACTTTAAACATGAAAGTTTTATTCATAATGATAAAGAGATCCTTTCTGTTTTTATTTTTATAAGAAATTTACTTTGAAATTACTAATATGAAGATGGCATGGTAGTATATGCTTATGACTCCAGGACTTGGAAGGGTGAAGAAATAGATCATGAGTTTGAGGTAAGCTGGGCTACATAGAATAATTTTGAAATTATTTTTAAATTTTATTTAAAAATTGTTAATCTGCTTTTAACTGCTGTTTTCTTCAGCCCTTTTCTGCCTCTAATGCTCAGTTTATCAAGATCTACCTGTTTTATAGAGAGATAATGCCTAATTTAGGAATCATAAACAATACAGTCCTCCTTTAGCCACAAGGAATACCATGATCCCCAGTGGATTCATGAAACAGCAGATAGTTCTAAAATGTATATGTACTAGAGTTTTCCTCTGTACACATAAACCTATAGTAAAGTTGAATTTGTAAGTTAGTCACAATAAGATATTCACAATGTAGTGCTGGAAAGATAGATGGCTCAGCGGTTAGAGCACTGACTGCTCATCCAGAGGTCCTGAGTTCAAATCCCAGCACCCACATGGTGGCTCACAACCATCTGTAATGAGATCCGATGCCCTCTTCTGGTGTGTCTGAAGACAAGTTACAGTGTACTCACATACATGAAATAGATAAATAAGCCAGGCAGTGGTGGTGCACGTCTTTAATCCCAGCACTTGGGAATCAGAGGCAGATTTCTGAGTTTGAGGTCAGCCTGGTCTACAGAGTGAGTTCCAGGACAGCCAGGGCTACACAGAGAAACTCTGTTTCAAAAAAACAAAAGAAAGAAAGAAATAGATAACTAAATAAATCTTTTTTTAAAAAAAGATATTCAGGCAGGGTGGTGGTGGCACACACCTGTAATCCCAGCACTCTGGGAGGCAGAGGCAGGCAGAGGCAGGTGGATTTCTGAGTTTGACAGCCTGGTCTACAGAGTGAGTTCCAGGACAGCCAGGGCTACATAGAGAAACCCTGTCTCAAAAAAACCAAAAAAAAAAAAAAAAGAAAGGAAGAAAGAAAAGAAAAGAAAAAAGAAAGAAAGAAGAAAAGAAAAAGATATTCACAATGCAAAAACTGAAGAACTTCTTTTTCCTTCTGCACAGTTTTATGATGTGCTGGCTTGTTTTATGTCAGCTTTACACAAACCAGAGTCATTTTGGGAGAAGGAGCTTCAATTGAGAAAGTGTCCTCACCAGATTGGCCTGTGGTACATTTTCTTGATTGATGATGGATGTGGGAGAACACAGTTGGCTGTGAGTGGTACCCACCCCTAGGGTGGTGCCCTGGGTTAAAGCTAAAAGAAAGCAGGCTAAGCAAGCCATTTGGAGCAAGCCAGTAAGCAGCACTCCTGCGTGGCCTCTGCACCAGCTCCTGCCTCCAGGTTCCTGCCCTGACGTTGACGATGCGCTGTGACATGGAAATGGAAGCTAAGTTACTTCCCTCCCCAGGCTGCTTTCGGCCATGGTGTTTCATCACAGCAATGGAAACCCTAAGGTACATGTGTACACTTGTTCTTAGCAGACTCTTAACAACTTCCACACATTTCCCTCTCTCTTTAGTTGAGTACGTGTACCTTTTCACTTAAAGGAAGCACTTTATGGCTTCTTGTTGGCGTTTCCAGATTGCCAGCATCAATTTAAGTACAGAAGGGTTACTCGAACACAAGCACTACAAGGATTGATTGGAAAATGCTTTAAACCACACTGCACCCTGTTAACTAAAATCCCAGAAGAGCGAAGGATAGCTGGTGTTTGCTGTGTCGTGGGGTCTTCTTTTGCCCAACCTTATGCCCATTTCACCATTTTATAGATAGGAGAGGAAGTATAGAGGAGAGAGAGATCCCTGAATCTAATCTCTTTTGTTTCTTCTTTGAGCATGACTACTAACAAACTGCAACCAATCTCCCTCAATGACCAGCAGCCACCTACCTCACCTGTCAGGGCCCAAGCCTTTCCATACCTGTTGTTTTTAAAACAAAATACTAAACATTGTATTTTACCAAATGAAGATCAGGCACTGTGGTAAAAGCCTGCTAGCTCAGAAAGGCAGAGAAAGCACCCAACTGATCTTCCTCCTCATTTGATGTCTCAGAAGGAAAAACAAAACAAAACAAAAACAGTTCTTCTCCATGCTACCTTAACTACTTAAAAAACCCAGCTGAGAGCCGGGCGGGGTGGTGCACGCCTGTAATCCTAGCACTTGGGAGGCAGAGGCAGGCGGATTTCTGAGTTCCAGGCCAGCCTGGTCTACAGAGTGAGTTCCAGGACAGCCAGGACCACACAGAGAAACCCTGTCTCCAAAAAACAAAAACAAAAAATAAAACAAAACAAAACAAAAACAAAAAACAATCCAGCTGAATGACCCTCCTTTCTGTCTCCTTTGCATCTCCCCATCTTTCTGACTTTCTCTCACTCTCTGTTCTTTTCCTGTTTACTCCCTTTCAGCTGGTTGCTTGTTCCATCTCTTGACCTACAGTTGATTTTATTCAGTCTTTTTTTTACAATAAACAAAGTTCTTGTATTAAAGGTATTTGCTAGGACTGAGCTACACCATTACTAGAAACAGGTTTTTCCAGTACACACTCTCACAGTGTGATCAAATATCCAGTAACACTTTTGAATTAAAGGTGTGTGCTTGGGCTGAGCCACACCACAACTAGAGACAGGGTTTTCCAGCATACAGTCTCAGGGTTCGCCGTATGATCAAATATCCTGCAACATTTATTTTCTGAAAAGTTCCAAGAATTTCAAACGTCACACAGTTGCAAAAGCTATCATCAGCTGGCAAGACCAAATCTCTGTTAGAGCACCAGGCAAGTCGTAGCCAGCTGCTTCATATGGTCGGAAGTGTCCCCACATCCCCATACCTGGGATCAAAATGAAGTATATTTTCATAATATTTCTGTTTTTTAAATAAACCAAAATTTTAAAATTGTCACTATAGTGAAGCTCCCAGTAAATTTTGTAAAAAGCCTGTTAGTATCTGTAAGCTAAAGTTTGTACATTTTTTTCTTAGATAGAATCTCACAATGTAACTTTGGTTAGCCTGGACTTAGCTATGAAGACCAGGCTAGCTTTAAACTTAAAAAAATGTACATGACCCTTGAGTGCTGGGATCAAAGGCATGCACCACCAGCTTGACAATTTTATAATTTCTAAAATGAGCAAAAGTCTATAACATGAAGCTATGATACTTACTGTCTGATACTAGATGTAGAGGTGAAGGAATGGTGTCTGGTTCTGGAAGTAATAACACATTGTGTTATAATTAAAGGAATACTATTAACACTTGCATTATCTAGATGGTATTGTCAGTAGCATGACAACTTTTATTATCTGCTCTGGGTTACTGTATTAACAAAGCATATGATGATCTTAAAAAAATTAAGAAAGATCTACTTAACAGGGTGGAGTCTTTTCCAGGCAGCTCATTTGGTCTGAGGCTCTTCTAGACAGTTTGGCTCATCTGCCTCTTCCAAGTAGCTTATCTTATCTGAGAGTTTCAGCAGTTTTGGCTAATACATATTTTGGGGATAATGGGACCTAGTGAGTCTAGTCAGTTTCAGGGACTTCCTGAAGCTGAGTTATTTGCTGAATTTTAAAGAGCTTCCCTGAAGAATGAAATGTTTCATGTCCCTTTAGACCATCCCATGTCTTAAAGAGCTTCTTTCAAAAATGGGAAGTTTTATCAAAGAGGAAATTGCTACATAACCAATGGCTGCATCTAAGGTTTAGCTTTGGGGGCGGGGGGTGCAGTAAGAAGGCTTGCTTAGAACTAGTCAAAAGGATCTCCCATAATCTAATCTGGCTCCTTCAGTTCTGTAGTAGGGTCTAGTCTCAGTGTACCTGTGACCTTGGCAGTCTCAAAGTGAGCTGTATCTTGACTAAGGTAGGATTTGGCTGTGTTGTCTCCATTTTTTGTTAATTTTTAAGGTTTTGTACATTTTATTTTTAAACTTTTTATGTGAATGCATGTTGTAGTGGTTTGAGTGAGAATCCCCCCCCCCAATATATTTACATGCTTAGTCTCCAATTGGTAAGTTGCTTGGAAGGTTTAAGAAGTTCGGCCTTAGCCGGGCGGTGGTGGCACAGGCCTTTAATCCCAGCACTTGGGAGGCAGAGGTAGGCGGATTTCTGAGTTCGAGGCCAACCTGGTCTACAGAGTGAGTTCCAGGACAGTCAGGGCTACACAGAGAAACCCTGGCTTGAAAAACAAAACAAAGAAGTGCAGCCTTGCTGGAGTGTGTGTTCTTGTTGGAGGAGGTACATCACTGCAGGCTTTTGAAACCTCAAAACTAGGCCCAGTGTGTTTCTGTTTCTGAACCGCCCGCCCTAGATCCAGATGTAAAGCTCTCAGCTACTTCTTCATTATACCTGCCTGTGTGACACTGCTCCCTCCCATGATGCGCATGTACTAACCCTTTGACAACTTGCAGGAGTCTGTTTTTTCCTCTAACATGTGGGTCCCTAGATTGAACTCAAATCATGAAAGTTGACAGCACTCACTGAAGCCATCTCACTAGTCCAATCTACCTGCCTTTTTTATCACAGGATCTTGCTTTGAAGTCCACTAATGTAGCTCAGGCTGGCCTCAAATTTACAATCCTCCTACCTCAGCCTCGTAAGACCTAATATTATAGGCATGAACTATCAAAGTCAGGTAAGACTTTAAATGCCTTATAATAACTCATTTCATTCCACGTTGATCCCACAGCTAAAAACAGAGTGTCGGTGATACTGTGTCTTATTACATATTTATCTATTTATAGCAACTATTACTTCCAAACACCCCTCCCAGCATTTTAGATCATTCCTAAGATTCTAAGTAATTTCTGTTTCTGCTTCTGCTCTATTCGATTTTTCTAAAATTTTACTTTTATAAACAAATCAGATGAGGAAAAAAATTGATGAGAAGAGTACACATACCCAGGGAGGGCCCTTGATAAGGACTTATAGTCAGATCAGGGAGAAAGCAGGTGAGACATAAATTCTGCTGTGTGTTCAGAATAGAGCCTGACACAGCAAAAACACTTTGTAAATATTAACTCTGATTCAACAATCCTATGATAGGTACATTAGTGTAGCAAATGGTAAAATAACACAAGAGATAAAGTTATATGCCTATATCCAGAAATAAAATCAGAAAACTTAAAAAAAAAATCAGAAATCTTCTTTTATGTCTTTCCTCCTTGAGACAGGATCTCATAGCCCATACCAGCTTCAAACTCACATTGTGGCCAGCCAAGGCTAGCCTCGAACTCCTCATCCTTCTGCCTCTACCTCCTGGATACTGGGATGATGAGTGTGTGTCATCACACCTGGTCACATCTTCACTTTTTACTGAAACAGCACAAACAACCTTCAAATAACACAGTCTAAGTATTACAGAAAATACGCTGTAATAGCTAAAAATGTGGAAACTAAATTAAATAAGTAGGTAAGTTAGAACAAATTAGGAGCTTGAAAGTTCTTTTGTTTTTTTGTTTTTTGACTCAGTGAATATATATACATATATATATGTATATGTATATATGTGTATTCACATATACATATACATGTAGAATGAGTGAGTATATATGAATATATACATATATTTTCTAATGCCAGAATATTATCACTAAGGTAAGAGAAAGCCAATGTCCTAAAATGGAAAGCTTCTGCTCTCCCTAGTAGTGTTAAACACTATAGTTTTGGAAAGTTACAAGCTATTTTTTTTAAAGATTTATTTATTTATTTTATGTATATGAGTACACCATTGCTGTCTTCAGACACACCAGAAGAGGGCATCAGATCCCATTACAGAAGGTTGTGAGCAACCATGTGGTTGCTGGGAATTGAACTTAGGACTGCTGGAAGAGTAGTTGGTGCCTTCTCTCAAGCCTGAGTTACAAGTTATACTAAAGGGTCTAGGAGAAGAACAGTTCTAAACAATGATTTAGTGGACTTCCCTTTACAGTCAAAAGTAATATGAAGGAGTTAATAGAAGTGTATGCCAAAAACTTCTTTTTTCCTAGTAGGTGTGGTGCTTCCAGAAGAAACAAACAGATCTTCTTATCGCCTTTTATAAGGACAGAATTACAAAGTTAGAATCGGCTGTGAAGGAAGCTCAGCAAACAGTGGCCAGCCAGAACAAGTAAGTACCAAGTTAAATCTTCAGCTAGCTCCTTTTCTTTCTTTGAGTAAAACCATAGGCCCTTCCAGATGTAAACACTGAAAGTTGCCCTACGTGTGTTCATATCTGTCTTGGGAAAGTTAGGTGTGAAATTTTTGGTTGTTCCCTTTAGTCTTTCTTATTTTTTCATTCTTCACTCCATGGACTCTTCTTACTTTATAGCTTTTCTACTTCATTATATCCAGAATCATCTCTTTAGTGAAATCAGATGTAGCTGATTCAGACTGATAACACTGAGATATAACACTGAAAATGTTTGTGTGGAAGGAGTACATTTTGTAAATTTTAAACTAAAAGACAGAATCTTTGGGACTGGAGAGGAGGCTCAGCGGTTAAGAGCACTGGCTGCTTTTCCAGAGGACCCACACTTAGTTCAATTCCCAGCACTCACTTGGTGGCTCACAACTGCCTGTGACTCCAAGTCCAGGGGATCTGGGCACTCTGACATAGACATACATGTAGACAAAATACCAATGTACATAAAATACAATGCTAATGAAAAAACTAGAATCCTTGTTGGAAACTGAAATTGTTTAATGTTTATTTATGGATGTGTGTTGTCCTTTGACCTCTCCATGCACGCCAGGTCAGAGGACAACTTGGGATGTTGGTTTTCCCCTTTCACTATGTGGGTTCAGGGAATTGAACTCAAGTCGTCAGATCTGGTACAAGGCTATTCTCCACTGAACCTTCTCAAAGGCCCAGTTGTTGGAAACTTTCACATATCAATAGTCCACGATTGTATATGAAGAAATGGAATTCTATGCAAAAACCCCTTAAAATCATACCAAATAACTGCTTATTTTGTTCATTTGTTTTTACCATCAAACCCTGCCATTTTCTCCCTGAATCACCAGATCCGATATCTGCAAACACCTCTCAGTAAGCATTAATTAAGATGTTGATAATAGTAATAATTTTTATCGTAGTGACCTGGACCTGATTGTTTCCATCTTTTGCCTAGAGAGCTATCAGTCTTAAGAAAGGAGAATGAAGAACTGAAGAAAATTCTAGACATCCTAAAGGTGAATGAAATAGATTTTTATTTTTCACATATTTTGGTTTGTGTTTCTAGAAATCAAACTCGGGGTCTTACACATATTAGATAAATGCTCAGTAACTGAGCTACATACCCAGGGTTCTCGCTGTGTAGTCCAGGCTGGCGTCAAACTCAGGATACTTCCGTCCCAATCTCCTGTGGTCCAGGACTACTACCCATGTCACCATGCCCAGTTGAAGAAGACTATTATTATTTTACTTCCTACCTTGTCCATCTTTCTAGATGGCTACATAGAAGAGTGCTTTTCAGAAAACTTATATTTATTTAGTAAGCACACTGTAGTAAATAAATAATGATACAGAGGACTTTGGAGGGATGAAAGCATCAATAGTTAGCACATTTTTGACCCATTCTGAAATGTCAGTGAGTAGTGCTATAACTGATGAGAATCCCTCATTAAGAAATATATTTCGCCGGGCATGGTGGCGCACGCCTGTAATCCCAGCACTTGGGAGGCAGAGGCAGGCGGATTTCTGAGTTCGAGGCCAGCCTGGTCTACAGAGTGAGTTCCAGGACAGCCAGGACTACACAGAGAAACCCTGTCTCGAAAAACCAAAAACAAACAAACAAAACAAAGAAATATATTTCAACTTAACATTTCTCTTGAAGAAGTCCAGAATGCCTCGAATCGGTTCCTTGTTCTGTTTGTTTGTTTGAGATTGAGTCTAAAATACCCTCAGTTTTGAACTCTTATTTTTAAGGATTATTTAATAGTGTGTGTGTGTGTGTGTGTGTGTGTGTGTGTGTGTGTAAGATGTATGATGTGTATGTGTTGTGTGCATGAGTACAAGTGTCAGTCAGAGGGTGCCTTTAAGGAAGCAGTTTTCTCTTTCCACAGTGGGAATGAGGGATAAAATGGAGTCAGGTTTACCAGGCATTATTTTACCAGCTGCACCCTCTTTCTGAGCTGGCTAGCCTGGGCCACCTGAGTCTCTTGCCTCCCTTCCTTAGTACTGAGATTACATGTGTGTGCTGCATGCCTCTCTCCCCAGGACTGAGATCACATGTATGTGCTGCATGCCTCTCTCCCCAGGACTGAGATTAGATCCCCAGTATGCTTTATAAAAAGAAACGAAATTTTTATTCTCTCAAAGCTAATAATTTTATAAGGAAACACAGTTTTTTGTCTTTCTGTTGGCAGCCTTAGCTAGGGGAGTTTTCTGATAAGTGTCTAACAAATCAGTCTAAAATCCACTAATTAGAACCTTTAACTATAACTTCCCTCACTTCCATTTTCCACCTACAGGGATCGCCAAGCTGCTACTATGGAAGCAGGTCGGTTTCTACCACACTAGCCCTCTACCTTGAAATTTTCTGATTTGTTTTTCAAAACATTTTCAGTTTTACAATTGTAGATAAACATATGATGATGTGCTACATGTGTACAGTGTGTGATGAACAATTCATGGTACCTAGCATTTCACTCTTCTTAATCCTTTACCCTTTTCTTGACTCCTAATTGTGTATTTCCATGATGGATACAGTGATTGATGAATTTATCTTATACCTTCCTGAGTCTCCGACAGAAGTGAGATCTTTTTGTTTTGTTTTTTGTGTACTGGGGGCTAGGGTCTTGTGAGATCTTTGCCACTGAGCTAGCACACTCAAGAGCACCCCCTTTTCCATGGAGCAGGGACTCTCACTGTGTAGCCCTGGCCATCCTGGAACTCAGATCTGACTGCCTCTGTTCTGTGCATGCTGGGATTAAAGGAACACACCACCATGGCTCCTTACCCCACCCTTCCAGTCCTCTTTTTACTACTCATTTTGAGACAGCCTCACTAAGTTACCTAGGCTGGTTTTGAGCTAGTGATCTTGACTCAGCCTCCTGAATAGCTAGGATTACATGTGCCACCATGCTTAGCTCTGAAGTGAAATCTTGATTGTAATGCTCACCCCTCATTACTGTCTTATAAATTCCTACTAATCCTTCAAGTGCCCAACATGTATTACTTTCTTCACAATGACTGCATCAAATAGAGTTGGAATTTGTTCATACAATAAATATTCATTCAGCAATACTGTTTATCTATTAAGTGCCATGCACAGCAACAGCAGGCATTCTGATTAATGTCTGTGCCCTACCAACTACTAAATATTTTTAATGGTGAAAGTATTCAGAAGACATAGCATTCTTGAAGTCACAGAGCTTACTATCAGTATTTCAAATTTTTGTATTTTTCTATATCCATTATAATATATAAACATTGTTGTGCTTGGGTTTGTTTGTTTCCTTTGTGGTCTTGGCATATCAAATCTCAAGACTTGCTAAGCACTCTGCCACTGGGTTCTATCCGGGCCTGAGTCTTTCCTTCTCTCTTAGTAGCCTATGAATCTCTCATAACTAATTGTTTTAATCTCAAGGCATAGAACATATATATGTTTGTTGAATGGCTAGCTGGCTGACTGGCTGGCTGAATGAATGAATGAATCAGTAGATATAAAGTTGAGAATATTTGGCAAGGTGCTATAAGAAGGAAGAAAGAAGCCGGGGTGGTGGCGCACGTCTTTAATCCCAGCACTTGGGAGGCAGAGGCAGGCGGATTTCTGAGTTCGAGGCCAGCCTGGTCTTCAGAGTGAATTCCAGGACAGCCAGGACTACACAGAGAAACCCTGTCTCGAAAAACCAAAAAAAAAAAAAAAGAAGAAGAAGAAGAAGAAGAAGAAGAAGAAGAAGAAGAAGGAAGAAAGAAAAGACTCCAGAATTACTCTATGAGAGAGTAGAGGAAGGTTCCACTGGGGAAATGGAGAATAAAGGGACCTCACAAGGAAACTTGACTTCTGTCTGCTGTGATGATGCTTTACTACGGCGGAGTAAGTACTCTATACTTAGAGAAGAAGCTGCTGTTCCCTTTCTTTCTTTTCTAGACATGAATGTTCAGAAATGAACTGGGGTTCTCTGCAAGAGCAGTCCCTCTTCTTAACCACTGAGCCATTTCTCCAGCCTCAAAGCTACTGTTTTTATAATCAATGATTGATTGACTTTCTAATGTGACCTCTAATTCTGCTCCACGAGATTGAAACTGCCTTCTTTTTCTTTTCTTGTAGGTTAACCACACCTCGACCCGTGGGTATTACTTCCCCATCACAGTCAGGTGAAAAACAAAAACTAATTCTTTTCAGATATATGTGTGAAATGAATAAATATCTTTTCCTCATATGGAAGTTGTTTTTTCTCAGAAACCATAACATGGTTTTGCTAATCTTACATATAATGTGTAAAACATGATATAGCCAGATAACCACTCAAAGCCAATTAGCCAGATAAGGCAGAGTGTACCACCACTGATGGCAATTTTCCCTACACTTCCTGCTCTTTCAGTCGCTCCACGACCCAGTTCCCAGCATAGCAGCCGAGTGGTCAGGTGAGTAGAAAGCCTGTTGTTGAACATTGTAGCTGTTGACAAAGTTGGAAGATGAATGAGGTGTCTCAAAGTGAAACTCAAGAGAATTATTGCCAAGTCAAATGTAGCACCAGTTTTTGTATTTGTTATTGTTTTGTTTGCCTTCTTGTTTTACCTCATGTTATGTAGTCGCTCTTCTTCTATGGAGTCCATCCCTTACACAGTGGCTGGCGTCGGTCATGTGGAACAGGTAAGTAATGCTCATAGTATTTTTCTATATTGAGGTTTCTAATGCTTAGTAAAGGCAAGACTGTAATTCAAGAATCTTAAATTTTTATTAGTTTTGGCACAAATCTTTTCATGTCGTGTGTAGCCTATTTTGAATACTCAGTATTAGAAAATGGCACAGAATCAACAGGTAGCTGTAGTGTAAGTGTTCAAGAATTGAATGCACAGCATCTGCCACAGGCATTTTTGAAGTAAAAGAGCATAGATTCCTCTTAAGACCAATCCACACAATGTGGGAGAATAACATGTGTGAATGAATTGTCACTGAGAAACAATGGGGAGTTGGAAATGTAGAGAATCGGGGTAAAGTAATTAATGGTCATTATTTTTCTGTCAGAGAAGCAGAGGCCTGCACGAAAGGAACACTCCCAGAGACTCTTATACTGGTGAGAGAGGGGAGGGGGAAGGTATCTGAAGTCTGCGTGTTCTGTCCAGATGCCAGAAATGTCTAGTGTTCTATGCATGATATAATGCTGGTTTACTTTTTTCCTGAAAAAGTGATTCCAGGTATCCAGACATGGATTACAGTTTTACAAGTAATGATATATTTTTTTTTCTGAAACAGAGAGTGAGAAAATAAAAAGTTGAGGAATAGCCATTGAAAACCTGATCAAAGGCTGGCTCAGTGGGTTACAGTCTTCTAATCCAAGTTTGATTCCCCCAACAAACATAAAGATTGAGAGATGGCTAAGTGGTTAAGAGTGGTTGTTCTTCCAGACGTCCCAGGTTCAATTCCTAGTACCCGCATGGCAGCTCACAACTGTCTGTAACTCCTGTTCCAGGGGATCCAGCATCCTCACACAAACATACATGCAGGCAAAAATACCAATGCTCATAAAATAAAAATAAATAAATCATCTTGAAAAAGATGGAAGGAGAGAACCAACTAAAAAGTTGTTTTCTGGTCTTCACATGTGTACCATGGCACAACAGTCTCTCCCTGCCCCTGCCCCTCTCTCCCTCTCCCCCTCCCTCTCCCCCTCCCCCTCTCCCTCTCCTCCTCTCCCTCCCCCTCCCCCTCTCTACTTTTTTTGGGAGGTGGGGGTGTTTTCGAGACAGGGTTTCTCTGTGTAGCCCTGGCTGACCTGGAACTCACTCTGTAGACCAGGCTGGCCTTGAATTCAGAAATCCGCCAGCCTCTGTCTCCCAAGTGCTGGGATTAAAGGCATGTGCCACCACTGCCAGGCTTCTACCTCTACTTAAAAGAAAACAGAAAACACAAAACTTCTGATCAGAATAAAAAACTTAAGTGATATGAATTTTCAAAATTGCCACAAGAGGGCAGTAGAAATGAAGTCTAAAAGGAAAGCTAACATTTTCTTTTGTAATGATGGCAATTTATTTCTACTTTCCTGTACCATGACACACTTGTGAAGGTCAGGAAAAACTGTGGAGTCAGGTCTCTCTGTCTACATTTTTGTGGGTTCTGGGGTCACACTCAGGTCACTAGGTTTGAGCAAGCTCTATCTGCTTAACCATCTCATCAGTACAGAAAATATCAGTTTGTAACCTGAAAGGTGTTGTTTTCTCATGCTGCATTAAAGGCAAACCATGGGCTTGCTTGTGGTAACAGTGTTTTTAAGGTCTTGTTTTATCTGTTACTAGTACAGCCACTTGGGTTTCTTGTTTGCTTTCTTCATGGAGGCCATGTGTATGGAGGGCTGGGGATGGAGTCTGGGGACTCACTCAGTGGGAGTATGTGGGGGGGACATACTCCCACTCAGATATATACACAATCTTTTTCTTTCCTTGTTTGCTTTTGTTTTCCTTAATTTTTTCTTCTTTTCAATCAAATACATACTAAGCAAACATCTGTGCTCTATTCCCAGCTTGTTTTGATTTTATGTAAATTTTTCTTTTAGTGTATGTAAACATGAATACATACCAAACCATGACATCTGTGTGGATGTAAGAAGACAACTTTGTGGAGCCGGTTCTCTCCTTCTACCTTAGGTGGTTTCTAGGGATTGAATTCAGGCCCCCAGGCTTAAGCAGCATTAGTCCTGATTTTCTGCTTTTTTAATTGGAAACTTTAATACATTTATAATTGCTATAATTGCTAATAAGAAAGAACTGCCATTTTGCTATTTCTTTTATGAATGTCATTCTTTTGATGTTAATTCCTTTATTTCTGCCTTCCTTTTTGTTACATTGATTGTTTTCTAGTGTAGCACTTTAGATCTCTTATTATTTCCTTTACCATATTCAAAACTGTTTTGAGATTACAGCTAACATAATTTATAAAAACCTGGTTTAAGTTAGTACCACAGTTAACATCAATACTTACCAAAACTTCAAAGTTCTATTAAATAATATACTCAGCAACACAAATTTAAATTACTACCTTATACAATTGTCTTTTAAATCTGATGGGGGGGAGCTACCAAGAAAAATGCACTTAAACTGTCTTTTGTTGTATTTACCTATATATTATCTTTTCTGCATTTGAGTTACTAATTAGTGTCCTTTCATTTCAGCCTGAAAGACTCCATTTAGTATTTCTTATAAGGCAAGTTTGAGAGTGATAAGTTCACTGTCTAAATTTGTGTTTATATAGGAATATTTTAATTCCTCCTTCTGTTTTGAGAGATAGTATTATTGGATATGTTTCCTTCTGGTTGATAATCTTTGGGAACTTTGATTGTTCTCTGGTCCCTGTATGTCTGATGTGAAAGTCAACATTAATCTTGCTGAGTATTATCTGTGATGAGTAGCTTTTCTCTTGCTACTACTCTTTTGCCAGGGACTGGGCATGTGGCCCAGTGTGTAGAGTCCATAGGTCCATGAAGCCATGGCTCTATCCCCAGCATGTCTTAAACTGTACATGGTGGCACACACCTATAATTACAGCACTGGGAAGACTAAGGCTGGAGGACCAGGAGGTCAGGGTCATCTTTGGTTAAATCCTGAGATACTTGAGACCCTGTCTCAAAAAAGCAAGGTCAATTAATCATTGATCATTATGACAAGAAGCAAAAAATAGGCTACTCTTAGAGAAACTCCTTGTTGTTTCATAAGTTAAGTGGTATTGCACACCCTACCAGCTTTGTTTGTTTTTTATTTGTTTTGTTTTGTGTGTGTGTGTGTGTGTGTGTGTGTGTGTGTATGTGTGTGTCTCAGAGGTTGGGGTTGGTGAATTTTCAAGGTAGGGTTTCTCTGTAATAGCCCTGGCTGTTCTGGAACTTGCTTTGTAGTCCAGGCTAGCCTCAAACTTACAAAGATTCCCCTGTCTCTGCCTTCCAAGTGTTAGGATTAAAGGTGGGCTCTACCACGCATGACTGGCCAATTTTGTTTTTTAAATAGAGTCTCACTGTTTGGACCAAAATGGCCTTGAACTCAGAGTTATTCTGCCTCATCCTCCCAAGTACTGGGAGGGATTCTGGGTACTTGCCACCATGCCTAGCTGCTTTTTCCAATTTTTTCCAATACCATTTAACTTTTTCACTTATCCTTCAGCTTCACTTCACTGCAACTACAAGATTCTCCCACAAGACCTTGAGCCATTTTCCAGCATTGATCATTTTAATCCTTTCTTAAAATAATTTCTCACTTTTTTCTTTCTTATTCTAAATTCAAATTTTCCTTTGACTTCTCTGGCTTCTCTACCTGAGTCTCTTTTGTTAGTTCCTTCCCTACCCAAGTGTAAAACAGCATTTCTCAAGTGTTTGGGTCTTCCATACAAAGGACCTCAGTCCTAGTAGTTTTTAAGTAGATTTTTGTCTTTTATTTAGTCCAAAGGTTTGGGTGTCTTCCTCAATTACTATCCACCTCATTTTAAAACATGATTATTATCTGGGTATGCTAACACACACCTTTAAACTTGGGAGGCAGAAGCAGGCAGATCCCTGAGTTCGAGGCAACCTGATGTACATAGAATTCTAGGACAACCAAAGATACATAGAAAGAATCTGTCTTAATACCTGCCCCCAAGAAAAATGTTTTAATTACATTTACTAGTTTATTTAGTGTGTATACGTATGTGGGTACAAATGAGCCACGGTGTCTGTGCAGAAGTCAAAGGACAACTTTTGAGAACTGGTTCTCTCCTTCCACCATGTGGGTTCTGGGAATCTGACTCCAATCATCAGAGTTGGTACCAAGTACCTTATCCTTTGAACCATCTCACCAGCCCAGTCACCTTGATTCCTCCCCCCTCCCCCCTTCCCTCTCTTCCCTCCCTTCCTTTCTTTTCCTCCCTCTCTTTCTTTCTTCTTCCTCTTCCTCCTCCTCCTCCTTTTTTTTTTTTTTTTTTTTTTGAGATGGGGTTTCTCTATGTGCCCTGGAACATACTCTGTAAACCAGACTAGTCTCAAACTCCAAAGATCCACCTGTCTCTGCCTCCCCAGCACTATGAGCAAATATTCACTAGCATGCCCAGGGTTTTTAAATTTTTTATTTGATAATTTCCTACTTATATACATACTCGTGTATCTTGATCATACATATGTATTTACCCTCAGCCACCCCACTCCTCCCTCCTACTTTCATGTTCTTTTTAAAAATACATATAATCGCTGGGCGGTGGTGGCACACGCCTGTAATCCCAGCACTTGGGAGGCAGAGGCAGGCGGATTTCTGAGTTCAAGGCCAGCCTGGTCTACAGAGTGAGTTCCAGGACAGCCAGAGCTATATAGAGAAACCCTGTCTCGAAAACCCCCCCAAAAAAATAAAATAAAATAAAATAAAAATATATAATTCACTGAGTCCAATTAGCCCTGCCGATATGAACATAGGCAACCTACCAGCCACATCCCCAAAGAAAAATAATGCCCTTCAGTTGCCAAGAACACCTCAGCTGGGATGAAGTTTCATCACCGTCCCCGCTTGTTGTCCATAGTGGAGTTGTTTCCTGGTTTCGTGCTGTGCAGGTAACCGTTGTTGTTGTTGTTGGGAGTTGATGAATGCAGCAGCATATAGTGTGTCCTCCCTACCCTAGATTTTTCATCCCATCTTCCTTAGTGTTTCCTGAACCTTGTGCAGCTCCATTTTAATTTGTTAGACAGTGTCTCTCACTTGAGCTTGCCATTTCTGCTAGACTGCCTGGGTACAAAACTCTAGGGATCCAACTGTCTCTAGTTTTCTCCAGTGATAGGGTTACAAGCTCACACTGCAATGCCATGCCTTGGTTTTACATGGGTCTGGGGTTCCAAACCCAGGTCCTCATGTTTACATAGAAAGCCCTTTACTGAGACGTCCCTCCTCCCCTACCTCCACTCTGCTAGTACTTTCTTGTATAATTTTCTTTCTTGATTTGATAAAAAACTATTCTCATCCTTTCTTTTAGCGTGTTAATATAATGGAGGGGTGGGGCAGGCAGGAACTCTAGTGTTAGAGCACACATGTGGTAGACAGAGGGCAACTTTTGGAAATCAGTTCTCTCTTTCTCTTATGGGTTCTGTGGATCAGACCCAGGCATTCAGGCCCTTAGGTTTGTATAGCAAAGCAAATATTCTTATGGGATGAACATCTCAGCAACCCACTTTCGGTTCTTTATACATAATTTACTTTCCTTCTTTAAATGTATTTTAAAAGGGTGATTGGATCTCTGGAAAATTCAGTGCTGTATTTATTTTTCTTTATACATGCCATAGTCTTTTCTTTATATGTTACAACTTGCATACTTTGGCACTCAGTCATCTAATTGACAACTGTTCTTTGAGACCTTCCATTTGTATAGCCTCATGGTTAGTTCAAGGTGAGAGCTTAGGCCTTTTCAACTGTCTCCTGCATTTGTACACAGTCCTGAGTCTAGATCCTGGACATGCTAGAACATCTCAAAGTTCTCACACATCTCACTCCCCTAGTCCTCTATGTCTTTCAGACTGTTATTTGTCCCAAATGACGTTTTTTGAAGTGGCCAAAGCAAGTGCCTCTAATTGTTTTCAACAGTACTGCAGGGGAAGAGGCTGGTGTGTGGTGAGCTCTGACATAAAAAACTAAGTCATCAAACAGTCCTATGTGACGACTTCCAGGGAGATAAACAGTTCAAATAATGGCAGTTGTCTAAAACTGCAGCTTTGAGGTCCTGGGAGATGGCTTAGTTTGTCAAGTTTGGAAGGCCCAAACATATACTTGAGTTTGACTCTCCAACACACATGTAAAGTCCAGGTTACAGAGGGATGTGTCAGCATCAGGGAGGTAGAGACAGAGGATTTCCTGAAGTGCTCATTGGCTGTGTAGATGAATAGAACTAATGAGCTCCCAATTCTATAGAATAGCCTGTCTCAAAAAAGAAGGTATTAGGACTGGAGAGGTGGCTCGGTGGTTAGGGGCTCATGGTGCCCTTGTTCCCAGCACCCACAACACGACTCACAACTGCTATAACTCCAGCTCTGGGGGATCCCATGACTTGGACACATATTCTCATATGCACACATAAATGTAATTTTAAAACAAACCTTTTTTAAAAAATAAGGTACTGGCTAGATGTAATGGCACATACCTTTAATCCAAGCACTTGGCAGGCAGAGTAGGCGGATCCCTGTGAACTCTAAATCAGCCAGGGCTACATAGTGAAACCTTGCTTTTAAAAGTGCACAGAGCAATAGAAGATGCCTGACATCAACTTCTGGGTTCCACATATATGTGCATATACATGCACACCTATAGAACACATGTACAGAGATGGCAACTTTGAAGAACTCCAACCCCAGTCCTTCCCTCTAGTGATTATCAAACCTGTTTTTATACATGATTATGGCCTGTTGGTTTTCAAAGCTACCATGAAGTCGGAGGAGACATGACTACAGTTGAAAGGTTCTGTACTGTTTGCTATAGGTGTGTGAGTTCTACTCACTTTTACTGTTTTGGTTTTGGTTTTCTTATTGTACATTCTCTAGACTGCCACCAGATCTTTATAATCCCAGGAGTCCTGAAAGAGTATTCGACTGCTTTTGCCAGCTTTCTCCTTGCCTTGGATGCTGGGGCTCATTTTGGAGCTCTGATTCACTCTCTTCACGGATGTCTCTCCTTCAGCTCTACTTTTCAGTACCATCATAGTCACATTAACACACATCAGACAGTGATGGGCTCTGTCCTCCAAACTCAAGGAAGTGAACAGAGCACCTTGATGGGGTGCTGCCATGTGACTTACACGCTTTTACCAAACTAAAATATGTGTGAGAAATCATTGGTCCTATTTCTCTTGCCCTAGCCCCTGAATCCCTTCTGAATTATCTCACTGGTTCATATTTATGCTTTTCAGAAACACCTTCACCAGCTTCAACTCATAGCCTCTCTTATAGGTAAGTAACATTGCACTTCGTTTTCTGTTTTGTTTCGGAGGCAGAGTCTCATGTAGCTCGGGCTGGCCTCAGATTTACTGTGTAATTTGAACTCCTGATCCTCCTGCCTCTGCCTCCCACGTTCCGGTATCATAGGTAAGCAAAACCATGCCTAGTTGTCTTGTTTCCTTTTCTAGGGTTGTGTTCACAATATTTCTACCAGAATTCCTAGTGTTTCTTGCCCAGTGGCCTATATTACTGGCATTCATAATATGTAGTTTATAGAGTATAGTAGTACTATGTATAATATGCAGTCAGATTATTTTCTTCTCAGTTGTAGGCAGGATTTTCTCTCATCTCTGGCCTAAAGACTTATTATTTACACGCACTTTTACCTTTATCTTTTCTTTCCACTATTGAGTTTACCTTGGTTATTGTTGGTTGGTTGATTAGTTTTTGAGAAAGTCTTAGTCTGTAATTCTATCTTGTAACTCGACCTGGACTTGAACTTGATTCAGTCCTCTTGTCTCTATGGATTATCACTCCCCTGGGATTACATTTGGGGTGGTATAATTCTAGCTTTGCTGATGCTTTTATTTCCTTTCCTTAGACCTTCATCTGTCTCCTCTGGACAGGGAGTTTCTTTTAGACCATTCTTCAGTGGGGATTCAGGCCACACAAGAGTGCTCACTCCCAACAATTCTGGTAAGTTAATGTTCTCAAGTTTTCTTTACAGTGAGGGGAATGGTCTGAATTTTGCCTGACTAGTACAAACCTTCACCAGTTGAATCCTATTATACAGATTGGCCTGTAGGATCAGGCTGGCTCCCCATCCCCATCTCCACAAGCTAGATATCAAACCAAGGACCAGGGCCTTATTAAAAGTGTTTACTATCACAAATTAGGTTTTCTGAGCCAGGTCCTGTGCAGGTCCGATAGCCTTCAACTATTTATGAAGTCCAGGTATCCCTCAAACTTGTGATCCTCCTGCATCTACTTCCCAAGTGTTTTAACTACAGGCATATACTACTAGGTCTGGCTTTTTTCTACATTTCATGTTAGGATTTGGTAAGAGGGCAGCAGGTAGAGACTTTTCTGTCAAGCCTGATGACATAGTTTGATCCCTAGGACTCACAGGTGTGAAAATTGTATAATGGAAGGAAGAAAAGCAGCTCTTGAAAGTTGTCCTTGGACATATGTGTATATGACAGGGGTACACGCTCACACACACACACACACACACACACACACACACAAATAAGTAATAAATGTTAAAAAAAAAATAAGCTGTGGATTTTTAGATCCCACATTGAACATGCTAGGTGTTTGGTCCAAAGGTTGTAAAAACCAGTATGTTAAGCCGGGCATGGTGGCGCACGCCTGTAATCCCAGCACTTGGGAGGCAGAGGCAGGTGGATTTCTGAGTTCGAGGACAGCCTGGTCTATAGAGTAAGTTCCAGGACAGCCAGGACTACACAGAGAAACCCTGTCTCGGAAAAAAAAAACAAAACAAAAACAAAAACATCAACAACAAAAAACCAAAAAAAAAAAAAAAAAAAAAACAAAAAACAGTATGTTTTTAAAGTACCTCTGTCACCAGCCCTGTTGTCACCTTCAATGCTTACTCAAATGTTTATCCTGCCTCTTTCAACTTATACTTAAACTTAAGTCTCAGACTGTCTTGTTTCAAGTAGCTCAGCCTAGCCTAGATTTCCCATTGTAACTGAGGCAACATTACAAGTGTAAGATTACAGGTATGTACCCTTTCTTTTTTGTTGTTTTTGTTTTTTGTTTTTTGAGACAGAGTTTTTCTGTGTAGTCCTGGCTGTCCTGGAATTCACTCTGTAGACCAGGCTGGCCTCGAACTCAGAAATCCGCCTGCCTCTGCCTCCCAAGTGCTGGGATTATAGGCGTGCGCCACCACGCCCGGCGTTCCCTTTCTTAAGAAGGGTCTTTCCATTTAGCTAAGGCTGACTTTGAACTGCCTATGGCCAGGTTGGTCTCAAACTCATAATTCTTTTGCCTCTGCTTTATAGGTGTTGGAATTACAGGCAAACACCACTGTGTTAAGCTGTCTTTCCCTTTCCAAGTAGTATTCTTTGTTTTAGAGCTTCCTAGATGCTATTGTCCTCAGTAATAAGGCTGAGAAACTGAGAAAGTTATCTTACAGTTCTGTCCTGCCCTTCAGGTCAGAGGGAAAGCAGAACTACCCCAAAGAGTCTTCCTGGTTTCCAACTTCCAGTCCTACAGGTGAGGTCTGACAGTAACTTACCAGTGTATAGAACTCTGCAAATTAGGCCTTCATGCTAAAGGCTGAGGCTTAGGTAGATGACGACCAATGGAGAGTGACATAAGATGTCACTGTGATAAGCAGGCATTCAGTTTTCAGGATGGTTTCAGTTTCAGTGATTCTCTCTTACTGTAAGATTAGTTTGCTGCTGATTTTGTTTGATTTGTTTTTTGGTTGTGGGGAAACAATGTAATTTTGTTTGGTTTATTTGGTTTTTCAAGACAGGGTTTCTCTGTCTTGAACTCACTCTGTAGACCTGGCTAGCCTTGAACTCAGAGAACTACCCACTGGTTTTGTTTTGTTTTGTTTTGTTTTGTTTTGTTTTGTTTTTTAGTTCGTAACAAAGTATTTGTTTTGTCTTGAGCACTGGGTACCTAGTACATTGTAGGCTAGTGCTCTCCCAGCTACCTGTCTCCCTAGACCTTTCTCATTTTAAGTCAGATCTTAAGTGAGTTGCCCAGGCTGGCCATGGACTTAGCATTTTCTTGACTAAGTCTCCCACACAGCAGTGAGCACAGGCCTCACTATCAGCTCTGGAAATGAAGATTCTTTCTCCATGGAATGTATCTTTTGTACAAACTATGGATAGGATTTATGTCTCCAGAGGTGAATTTATGGGACTAATTCTAAATCAAAGAACAGAAAGAAAGGGTATGGTAGAGGTTTGTAAGGATATCCAGTAAGTGAAAAATTCAGTCTTGCCTTTTAATTCCACTTTTGTGTCTTTGCAGTTTTTTGAGGTTATTTTCACTGAAAGTCTCTCATGAACCAAGGAATAGGTCCTGGATAGTAAGACTGGGATATGTTTATTTCCATAATCTAAAATGCCCTTTATTAGCAAGGAATCAAAATTTAAGTAGGGCCTGGTGGCAAAAGCCTGTAATTCAAGCTACTCAGAGACTTCAAGCAAAAAGAAACACAAATTCACCCTAGCCTGGGCTCTAGTGTGATTTTCATGCCTTAGAAAAACCCTGCCTGAAAAATGAAAAGGGGCCAGGTATGGTATAGGGTACCTATAATCCCAGGGGTTCAGAAGGTGAAGTAGGAGAATCACATGTTTGAGTCCATCTTGAGTTATACAGCAAGTTCCAGGCCAGGCTGGCTAGAGACATTGTCTCAGGTAAAAGAATAGACAAACCAGGTCTATTTAGGAATATAGGTCAACAGTAAATATGCTTGCCTGGCATCCACCAGGCCTTGGTGATATCAACCCCTAAAACAAGAGAATAAAAAGAAATTAAGGTTTAATAATTAAACTTTGTATATACATTTAAAACAAATTTAAGTTTTAAAACAGGTCTAGGAATATAGCTTAGTTGGTCAAGTGCATGCCCAGCATGTGCCAAGTCCTGCGTTCAATCCCCTATATTTCATATATCTAGGTACTTGCACTCAGGAGAGGGACTAGAAGTTTGAAGGTATCCTTGCTTATGTATCAAGTTCAATGCCCATGTCTCAGGAGAGAGGAGAGAGGAAGGGAAAAGTGTTTTGTTGTTGTTGCTGCTGTTTTTGTTTTCGTTTTAAGATATCAGGAGCCCAGCATAGGGACACACACCTGCAAGCCCAGCATTTGGGAGGTAGAAGCAGGAAGATTAGGAGTTCAAGGCCAGATTGAGATAACTGAAGCAGTCTCAAAGCCAAGAAAAGGCTGGGATTTAAGCTGTAAGAAGTAACACTGAAGAAACAGTGTTCTCACAGAACCTCATAGATACAGAGATAAACTGATAAGTAAATGCAGGAGATCTATAAGTATGTGGCCCCAAGTTGAATCGTGTTAAGAAACACAGTTATTTCTATCTGGATATATTGGTACATACCTGTCATCCCAGCACTTGAGAGACCAAGGTATGAAGATCGGAGTTCAGTATCATCTTGACTAAATAGCAAGTTTTGAGGCTAACCTGAGCTATATAAAACCCTCTCTCAAAAACAAAACAAACAACAACAACAAACAAAACAAAACAGAACAAAACCCTGCTTGTATGAGACAGTTGAGGAATCAGTCTGTTGGGCACTATTAAAGACTTTTTTCTGGGACAGGCTCTCACTTGAAACCTTGGCTGGTCTAGAACTGTAGACTAAGCTCGCCTCAAACACAAATCTGCCTGCCTCCACTTCCTGAGCATGGGATTAAAGCTGTGTGCTATTCCAGAAGTTATTAAAAGAACTGTAAATGCCGGGCAGTGGTGGTGCACGCCTGTAATCCCAGCACTCTGGGAGGCAGAAGCAGTGGATTTCTGAGTTCGAGGCCAGCCTGGTCTACAGAGTGAGTTCCAGGACAGCCAGGACTACACAGAGAAACCCTGTCTCAAAAAAAAAAAAAAACAAACAACAACAACAAAAAAAAAAAACCCAAAAAAACAAAACAAAACTGTAAACACGAGAAATAGTTCAGGTCTGATGACTGTATTTACACAGACAAATATACAAACCAAATAAGTACATACCCATATATATGTAAATAAAAAATTTAAATATAAATAAAATTTAAATGGTATCTAGATTTTGCTTTTATAATTTACTAAAAAGAAGCAATAGAAAGAATAATAAATATTGGCCATGAGTTTTATTGATATTGGATGACAGGTTCATTTATCTGGTCTATCCTTTAAAGCAGTGGTTCCCAGTCTTCCTACAGCTGAAGCCCTTTAATACAGTTCCTCAAGTGTGGTGACCCCAACCCTAGAATTATTTTGTTACCACTTCATAACTGTAACTTTGCTACTGTTATAAATCATATAAATATCTGATAAGCAGGATATCTGATATGTGACCCCTGTAAAAGGGTCATTTGACCCCAAAGAGGTGGAGACCAACAGGTTAAGAACCACTGTTTTAAAACTAAACCTATTGGGACTGGAGAGATGACTCAGCAGTTAAGAGTACTGGCTGCTCTTCCGGGGGACCTGGGTTCGATTCCTAGCACCCACGTGGTGGATCACAACCCTCTATGACTCCAGTCCCAGGGGATCGCCACAGTCATCTTCTGAGCATAGAAATACATGCAGCAAAACATCCATAAATATAAAATTTTAAAGATAAAACATTATAAAGTTAAAAATAGTTACTGAAAAGTGCTATATCACTAGAGGTATCAGATCTCTTTCTCCCTGGTAATTGTCTTTTGATACAATAGTCACATGTTCCAAATCTTCCAAAAAGTTCTCAGACATGTTACCTCATCATCGTAAAGCACTGAAGTATACAGTTTCTTAAATAACAGTAAAGCCCTCATCACACAGGAGGCATCAGATCTTTTTTTTTTTTTTTTTTTTTTTTTTTTGGTTTTTCAAGACAGGGTTTCTCTGTGTAGTCCTGGCTATCCTGGAACTCACTCTGTAGACCAGGCTGGCCTTGAACTCAGAAATTTGCCTGCCTCTGCCTCACAAGTGCTGGGATTAAAGGCGTGTGCCACCACGGGCGAGGCATCAGATCTTAATCTAGTTGGGCATGGTGGACCACCTTTAATCCCTGCCCTTTGGGAAACAGAAGCAGGCAGATCTCTGTGAATTCAAGGCCAGCCTGATCTATGTAGCCAACAGCAATATTAAGACCCTGTCTCAAACAAAACTTTTTAGTTTGGAAGTTAGTCATCATACAATAAGGAAAAACCATGGAGAAGCAATAGCAGTTGATTTTGTTCAATAAAACTTTATTGGTAGAACACTCTCACTAGTCTGTGTTGTCATAACATGCAAATCTGTTCTCTGCTGCAGACATTCTACCAACAGAGGCAGATGGGACTAGCCAGGAGAGACGGATGGAGCATTTCCAGATAGAATCCTTCCTTCAGGTCTGATCTGTGCAGAATGCTAAGACTGGACAGCAGTGTCCAGTACTATTAGGAAACTTGCTGTTTCCTGGTTTCAGCCTACAGCTTGTTCTCTTGAACTTTATCTTACATGTCTTTCCCTCCAAAACATTTAAAAAAATTTTAAAAATATTTGTGTGTGTGTGTGTGTCATATGAGAGTATACTACTTACATATGAGTGCCTGTGATACAGGTACCCTCAGAAACCAGAAGGTGTGCGAGCCCCTAAAGCCAGGGTCATAGGCAGCTTATGAGCTGACTGACATGGTGCTGGGGAACCCGGTTTGGGCCTTCTTGAAGAGCACAAAGCATACTAACCTGCTGAGCCTTTCTCTAGCTCCTTGAACTTTTTATTAATTTATTTTGTGTATGTACTTGTGAGGGATCCGAGGACAACTTGTAGGAGTCAGTTCATTCCAACAAAGTTGGTCCTGGGCATCCAACTCAAGTCACTAGACTTGGTAGCAAGTGCCTTTACTGACTAAGCCATCTCAGTGGCTCTGTCTTATATTAACACACAAGAAAGTGATGAGGTCTTACACAGGGCTTCAGGGAGATAATCATCTCTCCTCCATATGCACAGCCTTTCATCTCCTAGTTTGAAACTAAAGTTGCAAAAATCCTTAGCCTCATGCTTTGGCATAGGAAGACTAGGGTAATATATTTATCCTGGTTCATTTCTGGATTTCACTGCTTAGCCCTGGACTTTGCTATCCTGTGTCCAATGTTAATAAGCAATTGTTCCCCACCCTAATGTATTATACTTTTTACCTCTTGTTCTACATCAGCTGCTATGAAATGTTTTGATTTTCCTTTGTCCAAACAATAGGTAGAATATGTTTCCAGTTTTTATTTTGCTGTTATAATAGGTAGATTTCCAGCTTAGTAAGGTATATAGAGTAATAAAAAGGAAAAAATCATTAGAAATATACCCTTTTATGGCTACTGCAACTCTTGCTAAAACAGTTTCTAGAACGGTGAGATGAGCAAGTGGAGTTACAACCTGTTGCCACTGCTGAAGGACCAGTAAGTCTTATCATCAGACTGCTGGAGCCCGTGAGTGCCAACAGATGCTGAGTCACTGTCTTCTGTTCTTATTTACTGCAGTATGTCCTGGCTTTAAAAATAATAAAAATATACTAAACCAGAAATAATGTTAAAGTGGTGCTGGGCTTGAAACTAGGGTGTCACACATGCTAGGTAAGAGGTCTACCTACCACTGAGCTACATGCCAGCGTTAAATCCCTAGACTTAGGCTGGGCACAGATGTGGCCCAGTTGGCAGAGTATCTGCCTACCATACACAGAGGCCTGGGTGTGATCCCCAGAACTGCAGAAACTGCGCATGATGGCACATACACTTAGGAGATGGAAGCAGGACGGTCAGAAGCTCAACAGCAGCCATGGCTTCAAGCTCAAGGCAAGCATTTACGAAATGAAGATGAAGCTGGAGATGCTCAGCAGTGAAGAACACTGCTCTCCCACAGGTCCTAAGTACAATGCCCAGCAACCACATGGTGGCTCACAACCATCTGTAGTGGGATCCGATGCCCTCTTCTGGTGTGTCTGAAGACAGCTACAGTGTACTCACATACATAAAGGAAAGTAGATGGAAAGATAGACAAGAGATATATCTTTAAACATATGAGTGGCAAAGTGGAGAAGAGAAACAATTTTACTTTTGGCCTTTTTTTTATTATTATTATTTAGCAATTTGGGGCTTGCACTCTATTTTCAGATGACTAACCAACTGTTACCAGTGATTCCCCATTCTAGAACATCACTGAGTTAGAAGACCATGGTCCTTCTGTCCACAAGACAGATCCTATAAAGAGGGAAACATCTCTTGTTAGATACAAACTGAAGCACTAGTAAAAAAGGAAAAACAAAATAAAAAACAAACAAACAAACAAACAACCTAACAATCTATATCAATCTGGGCAGAAAGTAGTGCCATGTTTATAAATCCAAACCTGTAACTACCCCACTGCCCTTCTCCTCTGTCACACTGCTATGTTTCAAAACAGGTCCGCACATAGTCCAGGCTGGCCTTTGACTTCATATGTAGTCAAGGCTGACCCTGAACACCTTTGATCTGCATGCCTCTACCTGCCATGTACAGTAGTCACAGGCACTATGCCTGGCTCATTCCTGCCCCCAATAAATACACAGACTAATATTCACACTCTGATTATTAAAAAAATTCACAAACTCTGTATGTAAAGATTTACCCTGAAACCGGGTGTGGTGGCGCACGCCTGTAATCCCAGCACTTGGGAGGCAGAGGCAGGCGGATTTCTGAGTTCGAGGCCAGCCTGGTCTACCAAGTGAGTTCCAGGACAGCCAGGACCACACAGAGAAACCCTGTCTCGAAAACCAAAAAAAAAAAAAAAAAAAAAAAAAAAAGATTTACCCTGAGACAATAGTGAGCAAAGAGGGGATTTCATAGAAATAAAATGGTAGAGAGCAGATTGGTCCCAGTGTCAGTGCAAGAACGGTCTGCTGGGAATTAGTAACAAATCGAGTAAGACATCAGAGGAGTCTGAGGACGTGTCTACTACAAAACCAAGACACTGCAAACACTAGCTGCAGTGTGCTTGGACGTGCTCAGACAGGACAGGCACAAAAGATTCTCTGACAAATGCTGGGGTGCACTGGGATCAGGTGGATCATAATACTTCTCTAGTCAGGTTCCCTGTAGACGTGGGGCTGAGACATGACTTAAGAATTCTAAGAACAAGAGCAAAGCCATTTTTTGCCCAGATCCCAAACTCTCTCTACAAGGAGGCTGGAGAATTGGATTTCTGTTGATCCAATACATTCAGTTTATTCTGGTCACCCTCTCTCCAGTCTACTGTCAGATTATGCATTTTGCCTACTCAAGAACACAAAACTTTTTACAAGAGCAATTTCAAAAAGGTTTGAACAGTCACGAAGTTGATATTTCAGTAATAGACTCCCCTTTGCCTCAGCCTCCCTCAGTCCCGTATGATTACATCATCATCATCATCATCTTCCTCCTCCTCCTCTTCTTCCTCACCATCTTCTGGCAATTCTTCATCCTCCTCCTCCTCCTCCTCTTCATCTAGACAAACTACCACTTCTGCTGGCTTAGGCAATCGAGAGTCAAACCAGTCCAGCACTTGCTGAGTGCTTAGTCTTGATGCCTGACTCAGTTTAAGGACATCAGCTTCCTGTAGCTGCTGGTGGGCTGCCCAGTAACTCTCCAAAGGTCGTATATCTGGCGGGGGCGGTGGGACTGGTAGAGGTGGTGTCTTGGCCCATTCTTTCAAGGGATGAGTTGATGGTGTGGGAATGGCTGGATCTTGAAAACTAGGGGTACCAAGTACTGCATTGTCCCGAAACCATTTCAGCTGTCCATGCTTCAAGGCATATCGTGTGTCACCAAACCATTGAATAATCTCAGGGCGAGGTAAACCAGTGATCTGTTCTAATTTATGGTAGTCTTCTCGTCGTGCCCATTGGCACTGTAGGAAAAAGGATTTGAGGATGGCCAACTGTTCTTTGGTTTTACGCTTAGTCTTTCGCTGGTGTTGCATATCTGGGGAAAGGTATTCTGTGGGGCCAACCCTACTTGTTACTGAGTTATTCCAGAGCTTTTGGGGCCAGAGTGGTTCTACTTGTAGAGACAGTGCCTGCTCACTAGGTGAGATATAACCCAAAGGCTGGAGGGGTTTAGGGGTGGCAGTGGTTCCATTAGCCAATACCTGGAAAGAGGGAGAAGAGGTAGAAGATGGAGGTGTTCCAGTAGGTTCCGACTCCTCCTTACAACTATTATCAAGTAATGAGATCAATGGGAGCTTATCTGGCAGATGGACAGCCGTGGAGTGATTCCAGGAAGCAGTCTTTCCACCGCATGACTGGCTGGTACCCCCGCCGGCCTGCTCCTTAGAAAGGCCACTGATCTGAAGATCCTGACAATCTGATTGGTGAGAGAATGTTCTGCCTGTCATCGAAGGCTCCTTAACTTTCTGGTGATTCAGTGGCAGCTGTGATACCTGAGAGGGCTCCTCAGGCTCGACCTTCAATCCTTTCATATGAGTGGGCTCACTAAGCGCCAGAGGACTCAGTCCACGAGCAACCTGCTCTGGAGGGGGCACTGGAGGCATCTCTTGTGGGGGCCTCACTGCCTGATGTGTGAAAGAGAGAAGAGACTTGAAAAGGATCTGATCTCGGTGGTACACCACTCTGGCTCGAGTCTCTTCTATCTCTTCAGATGACCAGCTAATGCCACAGCGGAGACGCTGGGCCATGAACCAGGTCTTTACCTTCTCCATCTGCAGCCCATGCCGCAGGCAGAGGAGAGCTATATCTGCCAGGCTTGGATAGGGGAAGTAGCTGAAGGCTTGCAGCAGGTGCTCATTTCCATCTAGCTCACTGGTTTGGACGGCTTGAGTCCACACAAGCTGTAGCTCCTCGGAGACTGGAGGGAGGCAGACAAGCCCCACTGCTGAGCTGCTGAGACTATTAGCATCTTTATTAGGGCTCATGTCGTGCTCTGGTTTGTACCCTGCAGAGACAGATGTAAGAAAAGAAACAGTTCCATCACCATTTAATCTTTACCAAACTGCTGAAACCAAACAATTTCTATTTGAATCATGTTGTATTGCTCCTAAAATGTTTACATTTTGCAATTTTTACAATCTTGTCAAGTCATCAGAACCTGCTGTAATTCCTGTATTCTTTGTATTAAATACAATGTCCATAGAAGCTTGGATAAAAATGACTCTAAGCCACATGACAAAAATCTGTCTTTAGAGGCTAAGGAAGAACGTTCTCCTCCCACAGCCTTTACTGTTCCAACTTCAGCTTGTTTCTGACAGCTGTCACTCAGCTCTCACTAAGTTCGTGGAACAGTACTCAGACTGCATTTAACACAAAACCAGCACCTTGTGCTGTCATCTCAGAAGGACCACTCTAGTGCCTAACAATCTCGGATAACTTCCAGTATGTGGAGACAGGAAAACAACCTATCAAGTCAGGCACAGGAGTACAAACCTACAATCCCAGCACTTGGGAGATAGTCAGTAGGACTGGGAGTTCAAGGACAGCCTGAACTACATAAAATGTCTCACAACATACAAACAGCAAGCAACAACAGAACAGGGTGGGATACTCTGCCCAGCCCTAAAAAATGCCCACCCCATTTTCATGGTGACAAGGGTATTGGGAACAGGAAACTTATTCATAGTACATTAAAGCCCTAAACGCTAGAGAGACTTTCTTCCGCATCCCAGTAGGAAACCTTGGTATAAAAGAACCTGATTTCCCCTGGGTTACATCTTGTGGAGAGGGTAGTTTTCTCCCTCAAATCAGCTTAATAAAGGTTGATCCTTCCCTAAATCTTTGTCACTCTCTCAGCTCAGCCTAAGGAGCCCAAAGACCCCTCCCCATTAATAGCCTACTCCACAAAGGACAAAAGGGCTCCTGCTCGGATCTCTTCAGTCCAGCTTTCTCCTCAAAACCAGCAGGGCCAGTTTATTAAACAGTACTGCTAGCTCCCAGGCTTGTGGGAAGAGGACCTATTCATTCTTCAATGTCCGGCAAAATCTGTTCCCTGAATATTCTGTAACTTTTTTTTTTTAGGTTTTTTTTTCTTTTTTAATTCATTTATTTTATTGATATGAGTACACTGTAGCTGTCTTCAGCACACACCAGAAGAGGGCGTCAGATCCCATTAAGGACGGCTGTGAGCCACCATGTGGTTGTGGTTGTTGGGAACTGAACTTAGTATCTCTGGAAGAGCAGTCAGTGCTCTTACCCACTGAGCCATCTTCACCCCATTCTATAACATTTTAATTCAGCTCCCTCCTTAGGTATTAGAGATACTTTATCACATCATTTTATTCTTGGAGGAATCCCGTTGGTGTTTATATTACTTCTTGTCTGTCCAGGATAAGATTCCTACGTAAATACTGATTAACTGACAAATTTCAAGTCCACAAAGACAGTGTATAATGTTTTCACTTCTTTAGAGACCTTTGCATGCCTAGGCAAATGCTCCAAAGGTCAAGTCCTAGGGGCTTTATTTTACTCTATAAAAGCTTTTTTAAATTTTATAACTTTTATCTACATGGCACATATCCGCCATGTGTGTGCTTGGTGCCCTCAAAGATCAGAAGAGGGCATCAGATCTGGAATTGGACTTACAGTTGGTTGTGAGCCGCCATGTGGATGAGGGAAGGGAACTCAGGTCCTCTGCAAGAGCAGCAAGTCTAACCGATGAGCCAGTCCCTAGAGGCTTGATGACTACAAAACTGGACATTCGTTCTGGTGTTTGCTTGCCATCGCTTCTGACAATCAGACCTAACAGGCCAGAAGCCATGCACATCCTAAAAGCATTGTACTTGGAGGGAACTTACAGGTGAGGAGACGGAGCTAAGTGGAAGCAGCTTATGAACTTGGTTCTTAGCTCCTGGTACTCAGCATCTAGCTCTGGGTAAGTCAGTCACTGAAGCCCTAATGACTCTTCGCTCTATTTTCTTCCTCTGTAAAGAATGCTGTACTTAGGGGATAGAGAGATGGCTCAGCGGTTAAGAGCACTGATTGCTCTATCGAAGATCCTGAGTGCAAATTCCAGCAACCACATGGTGGCTCACAACCATCTGTAATGAGATCTGACGCCCTCTTCTGGTGTGTCTGAAGACAGCTACAGTGTAATAAATAAATGAATGAATGAATGAATGAATCTTTTTTTAAAACGCTGTATTTACAGAAAAGTTACATATTGTCATCAAGCATCTGTTGTGTGCTAGACATTATAAAGTCAGAAACAGCGGCTTTGGGAGATGGGGGTTTGGTATATAGCAGGCTTGAGGTTACCTGCAGCTCCCTAGCTTTCTAGAATGCTATTTGTCTTTAGCCAAGATATTTCACCTATGGCTTAGTTTCTTATCAAAGAAAGAGGTACCCTTACCTGGGAACTCTAAACTGGGCAGAAGTCAGAGTCTTCTGGTGGGCAAGCAGTTTAACAATGAGCTATATAGCCAGGCAGTGGTGGCGCACGCCTGTAATCCCAGCACTTGGGAGGCAGAGGCAGGCAGATTTCTGAGTTCGAGGCAAGATTGGTCTACAGAGTGAGTCCTAGGACAGCTGGAGCTACACAGAGAAACCCTGTCTCAGAAAAAAAGAAAAACAATGAGCTATATACAGCTCCATGATTTTATATCCTGTATTTTGAGGTTTTGAAACAATTTCAGAATAGATTTTGCTGCTTTGAAAATAATAAGGGCTGGAGAGAAGACTCAGTGCTTAAGAGTACATGGCTGCTCTTCCAGAGATAGGTTCAGTTCTAACATCTACAAGGTGGCTCACAACCATTTGTAACTCCAGTTCCAGGACACCTGATGCCCTCTTCTGGCCTCTGTGGGCATTGCATGCATGTGTTGAGCAGACAAGTGCAACAAAATATCCATACATGTAAAATAAAATGGAAAAAGAAAAATAGGGCTATGGATATGTCTCAGAAGCATAAATGTTTCCCAAGTGCTGAGATGGAAGGTGTGCTCCACTATACCCAGCTAGAATCAAGATTTCCCTGTGTAGCTGGTAATTCTCTGGAAGAATCTGTCTTTCAATTAGGAGCACACTACAACCAGGATGGCTCATAAGAATGACAGGGGCCAGCCATAATGACACAATGTAAAGAGACTGTCTCAAAATCAAGAGTGAAAAGGATAGACCAGTGTTCTCAACATAGTCAGTTTCTTGTGCCTCCATTTTGAACTGGGTAGAGAAAGAATCAAACCTGGAGGGTTTCTACTGGGCAGATGGTGGTGGTAAGTCTATTATGAACAATCATACCTGCATCCTGATTACAGATACTGGGTACATTATTCTGCATAGTCATTAATTTAAAAAATATGCTCAAAACACTCTTCCTTTTGTTGTTTTTGTTTTGTTTTGTTTGTTTGGTTTGGTTTGGTTTGGTTTGGTTTGGTTTTTCGAGACAGGGTTTCTCTGTGTAGTCCTGGCTGTCCTGGAACTCACTCTGTAGACCAGGCTGGCCTCGAACTCAGAAATCCGCCTGCCTCTGCCTCCCAAGTGCTGGGATTACAGGTGTGCGCCACCACGCCCGGCTTCTTCCTTTTGATTTCTAACATATCCAGACAGACAGAAAGGACAAGCAGCCTAAACTTGAAATTTAGATGCTGTCCATTCACTGGCAGGGGAATAAAAGGACTTTGGAATGTTCAGTTGAACATAGGCTTATACTAAAACAGAAGACAAAGCAGAAACTGGATACGATCCTGCTCAATTCCTAAGTCTTTATTCAAAGAAGATCTGAAATACTGCCTAAGATATGTCTGAGTAATATAGTGTTGAGGGCCTTGAGGACTTTTGTGATGTTTAACTTACATGCTTCTGAACTTTTTAGATCAACTTCTTTGAGAATCAGATAAAAATCGTAGAGCTTTGGGCTGAGGAGATGGCTCAGCACAGGTTCAGTTCCAAGCATCATATCAGGTGACATATAACCACCTATACCTCCAGTCTCAGGGGATCCAAAGCCCTCTGGTTTCCATGGGCTTGATTGTACGTACTTGCACACAAACACAAATCAATCTTTTTTTAAAAAGAGTCAGACCTTCCAAATTTTATAACTTAAAAATGTATGCCCAAGGCGGGCATGGTGGCGCAGGCCTGTAATCCCAGCACGTGGGAGGCAGAGGTAGGCGGATTTCTGAGTTTGAGGCCAGCCTGGTCTACAGAGTGAGTTCCAGGACAGCCAGGGCTACACAGAAAAACCCTGTCTTGAAAAAACAAAACAAAAAAATGTATGCCGAATACAAGTCACACTTGCACTCACAGACATCACTCCCAAGAGGTCAGCCTTCAGATCTCTGCTTTAAAGTCTTCCTGTCTTAATGAAGGCAGTGTGATGTCTGACTTAAGAGTGAACAGGCAATTTAGTGTAAGTTAACAGAAAAAGTGGGAGACAAGAATCACAGCTGTCTGGAAGGGACAGGGTATTTGTGGGACCAGATAGGATGGGAAGATGCTCAGTGGCTCAGGAGCCTGGTTTAAGTGACCCACTAGATGACATAATCAGTGTCCAGTGTCCTGGGTACGCAGTCAGCCACTGCCTGGTGCAGCACACTGGCTTTACTCAGTTGTCATGTTTGAAACAATGTGCTTCTCCAGCTGTTTATGCTCCCACACAGGTGCCCATTTCTACGTCATATCTGGGTATCTGTATAATAATATTAATTAAAACATCATGCAAATCTGTTAAAATATGGAAACTAAGACATCTCAGCATGCTGAGGCAGGAGGATTGAAAATTTGAGGTCAATGTGAGCAAAACTGTGTAAACACAAAAATGCTTTGGAGAGACTAATTCAAGAATATGTATTAGGTGCTGGAGAAATGGCTCAGTGGTTAAGAGCACTGACTGCTCTTCTGAAGGTCCTGAGTTCAATTACCAGCAACAACATGGTAGCTCATAACCATCCATAGTGAGATCTGATGCCCTCTTCCGGGGCTGTCTGAAGACAGCTACAGTGTACTTAGATACAATAAATAAATCCTTAAAAAAAAAATATGTATTAAAACCCTGCCGTAAGGAGTGGGCAAGGTGACGGTGTTCCAACTCAGCTTCCAAAGGTCCAATCTCACTTCATTTTAAAGAAAGCCAAACGGGAAATAACATGACCAAAGTGAGTAGCTCTCTCCTAGAGTGGCATACTAGAATTACCTGAGAAACTTAAAAGGCCACCCTCCTCCCCATTCTCTTCTGATTAATGCACTGGGACATAGGACAGACATGCATCGTTTTAAAAAGTTCTCAGAGTGCAGTTAATACTAAAAAGATGAGTTAAACAATACACTAAAGACTGATGAAATTTACTTTCAATTGTAAGGTTTAGGATAATTTATGTAAATTTTTGATTTCTGGCTTTTGCAACTACTGGTCTACCCATCCTTATACCATAAATGGATTTGAAACATATAACGAAAAGCTCATAATACGTATCGATCTAGGCCCACACTGATTTTCAGACAAGTCTCAAGCTTGAGTTTTCTTCCAGCTGACAAGTCTCAGATAGGGACCCAACACCAGGAACCTATGAGGACTTTTCGTTTCCCAGTTGGTTTTCTCAGTATGGCGGGGTAAGAGAGTCGGGGGCCAGTTGTGTTTTTTGTTTTAAAAAAACAAAAACATACAAAAACAAAAAACAAACAAAAAAAACCCCTTTCATTCCCAAATGTCAGTGCTCCCCAGAAGTGAGGTCTAGTTGTATATGCCTGTTGAGGTCGCCAGGAGGTAGTCATGGGGACAGGGGAGGCCCGGGAGGCAGTCTGAAGGGCCAGCAACTGGGTCAGAGAACAAAAAGTTGCAGCACTTGCGGCGGTGAGCTCCAGGAGGCAGGTGAACCTGCATCCTCGCAGAGGGCGTCCCGACTCAACCTTTCCCATCCCCCCCTTACACATACTCCTTAGCCTCCCCCGGTTACAACAACAGATTCGAAAGTCCAGGGGAAGAAAGGGGGACAGAACCCGACAACTTCCAACGGAGGATTCTCAGCCCACCACGAGGATGGGGCTCTGAGAGTCGGAGGTGTCGCACGGCCGGGAGGCAGGCCCAGGGGCTGGAGGGCGGGGGTGGGGTCGGTCACTCACCACGGCACGGCCCCGGGCGGTGGCTCCCAGCCTCGCACCGCGGGCCGGGGCGGGAAGGGGGAAGAGGGCAGGGGAATCCAAGAGAGAGGGGCTGCAGCACGCCCGACTCCTGGCACCACGCGAAGCCCTGGACCGCCGCTGCCCCCCGCCCCTGGAACGAGGCGCTCCGCCCCTACCAGTGCGGCTTGGAGGCGGAGGCGGGGCCGAGGTCGGGATTGGTGGGCGGGCATCAGCACACGTACTGGGCCGGCCATTGGCTGCGTGGGTCCCGGCAAAGGTCCGCGATTGGCTGCGGAGACCCGGTCAGTGTAGCCGTGTGGGACTGGGAACATGTCTTCCTGGACGCGGCGCCAGCAGTGGACCTCTGCACCCTGTGGTCCTTCCAAAGTTGTTTACTGAACTGGCCCTGGGTCCCGCAGGAAGCCGTTCGGAAGACCTTTTAAAACACCTACCACCAGTCAAACTGGAGCCCAAGTGCCACCAGCAGCGGCAGCCGTGACGAAACGCCTAAAGCCACCGTTAGCCCCCAGAAAGCATCTTAAGTACCCAGAGACATCGGCCTCTTTTGAGTTCAATGTGGTGAACGTATTCTCAATGACGAAATACTCTGGGTTTCGCTCTTAGGCTGTAGTCAGATGTGCTGTTCACTAAACCATACCTCCCATACTTAAGGGTACGAAGCTCTCAACCAAATTTAGAATATTTAGGATTTCCCATCTTACTTGGAAATAGCACCTCTGAAGTGACTTGTGTTGTTGACATTTGAAGCCCAGTCTTGGTTATTTGGGTCACTTAAAAGGCAGTATCAGTCTTTGCTCGTATTCTCAGACATCACCGTTGACTCTTCGTTACCTATTGTCGCATCTCTGGCAGTGGACTTGAGTTAGGTTCCCAGCACCTACCCCACAGCCACCTCTAACTCCAGCTCTATGGAGTCTGAAGCCCTCTTCTAGACCTTGTGAGCACATGCGCTGACACCCACATGTCCCATGTTGTTGCCCCCACCCTCATAAGTTTAAAAAATAAATCTTAACAAAAACTTCAAATGGCTATCAAAAGATGGTCAAAGAGATGACTCCACACAAGTATAGCTTGGTGAATGGTGTGCTCACACGTGTGTGCATGTGTGCGTTTTGTTTTTTGTTTGTTTGTTTGTTGTTGTTGTTTTTAGCCAGTGTTCTTTTCTGTAGCCTTGGCTGTTCTGGAACTTGATTTGTGGACCAGGCTGGCCTCAAACGCAGAGATCCGTCTCCCTCTTCTTCCTGAGTTCTGGGATTATAAACTTGCACTACCACCACCACCACCACCACCACCACCACCACCCAGTTGGTGGATCAGACAGAAGCACGAGCAATTTATCAGTAGCTATACTAATGAATTAAGTGCCTCCCTCATCCCAAGAACTGTCAACTGTTTATATACTCTCAGGGAATGGAGGGAGCATTGTGAGCTCCTCCCCCAATAATCAATCTCCCCGGGGGTTCTGTAAGGCGTGGGGTGGGGCTTCATGAACACAATGACAGTGAGCTCAACTACGTGGATCTCCCTGCAGGTAACCACCCACAGTCTGAATTCAGGAACGGACAGTTTTACCATTCACTAAGGACAGCGTTCCGTTCCACACTGCCTAAGAAACCACATACAAAACTCATTTCATTTTTCAAGGGTTCCACTCCAAAATTTAGAGCTCCTTGCATGCCGACAGACATCTTAAACATCTCTGCTTTGATGCTGAGCTGTATTTTCTGTTGCTAGCCTGTTTGCCTCCAGCCCCTTTCCTCATTGCACTAACTCAGACTCAACATTAAAAGCCATCTATGTCCTCAAACGCCTGGCCAAAACATCGTGGGGTTGAACAAGGAAAATCGGGGTCCTTTTAAAAGACCCCATTTGAACTGTCCAGTGTTCCAAGATATTTGATCACACCAGGAACCCTAAAATTGTATTATTTACTGGAAAAAAAAAAAACTTTAGTTGTGGTGTGGCTCAGCCTTAGCACACACCTTTAATCCAAGAGCTTCTGCTTGTGAACAGGATTAAATAACTTTAGGTCAAGAGGCAGAGCAAGCAACCAGTTGACCGGAAGTGAATATAGGATTAAGAAAAAAACATAGTGTGAGGGAGTCAGGGGGACAGATATTGAGACCCAGAGGAAGATGAAGGGAGGGACATTCCGTTCGAAGGAGGTTTTTAAAGGTATTATGAGAGAGGGGCACTACTAGTGGGGCTTTGGCTATAAAGGAAGGTCAGCTGGGTGCTTTCTCTGCCTCTCTGAGCTAGCAGGCTTTCACCCCAGCATCTGGCTCCTGAGTCTTTGTTGGTAAAATCTAAGGTAGCTTTTATCTACCAGGCTGTGAGTCAGAGCTGTTGATATTTACAAGACATTCTTCTGAATCACGATACAATGTCCATTGTTTGGTAGGTAACATGATGAAAGGGAGAAATGGAACATTTTAGTTGGGCAGTCCTTAATTACCGTGGGGAGATCGTTCCCTCATACCACTCTATTGGACTGGGTTGCTTGGTAGGAATCTGTGCTTGAATGGCTGGAAACTGAGGGAGGCACTGTCTCAAACACCCGACTCTGGAAAGGTTGGGAAATTACTTTGGGCAACAAGGATTACCGGCATAGAAATGTAAAAGGTGACAACTTTCAGTCCATTTTGTTTTTTCAAACGTTCAGTCCCACGAGTTAGAGGTTTGAAACATTCACTCTGTGGTTAAGAACACTTGATCTCCAGAGGAGTACTGACTGCGGACATTCACAGGATGGCTCACAACCATCTGAAACTCCAGTTCCCGATCTAACGCCCTCTTCTGGCCCCTGTGGGCACTGCATGCATGTGGTACACAGACAGGTATGGCACAAAATACTCAAACATTTCAAAGTAAATAATCAAGAGAGGGGGTTGGTGTGAAGAAAGAAACCACAAAAAGAAGAAACCCTGGTGACTTGGTCCTGGAGCAGCGAGGCGAAGAGGCTATGAGTTTTAACCTGCAGATTTAGAAGCTGGTGTGGACTTGGGTGTGAAAATTACTGAGCAGTCATCCAAGCTCGAATAGAAAAAAGAACCTGCCTTTAGCAGTACAACTCTTCCAGGACTTCTACTTAAGACTCGGGGCTCACATCATCCTCAAAAGATGTGAATGTCCCATCTTTGGTGAAATTTTTTTTTTCAGGCTTGCAAGATGTCTCAGCAGTCAAGACACCTGCCGCCAAGTCTGACGGCTCGAGTTGATGCCATCCGTCTGGTTCCTGGGTCGCACATGAAGAGATCTGACTCCACAGAGTTGCCCTCTGACCTCCACCCCGTCCATAGCATGAGCCCATTCCTGCACATGCTTATGCACCCGGGCACATACACTAAAAAGGTCATTAAAAAAAAGTCTGGCAGGGCAGTGGTGGCGCACGCCTGTAATCCCAACACTCCGAGAGGCAGAGGCAGGCAGATTTCTGAGTTCGAGGCCAGCCTGGTCTACAGAGTGAGTTCCAGGACAGCCAGGACTATACAGAGAAACACTGTCTCAAAAAAAAAACAAAACAAAAAACAAACAAACAAAAAAAAAAAACAAACATAGTCTGCCAGGCAGTGGTGATACCTTTAATCCCACCACTTGGGAGGCAGAGGCAGGTGGATTTCTGAGTTTGAAGCCAGCCTGGTTTACAAAGTGCATTTCAGGACAGCCAAGGCTGTTTTGAAGGAAAGAAAATTAAGTTAAAAAAAAAATCTCCTTTTGAATGACTGAGATACTAGCTGACCAGAGGAACAATTAACCTGAGGAGTTCTAGAGTCTTTCTCTAACAGACCTCTGACTGTTAGTCCCTGAGAAACCCAGCAACATGTTAACATGGTGGGAGGTTGGTGTAATGTTTGAAAATATATGTGGTGCAAAGACTAACTTGCTAAGATTGATGTGCTCTTCCTTTCTTATTCTCCCTCCATCAAACTTCCCCTTTGTCAGTTGGCAATGAATGCCATAGACATTCGAGATTGGCTGAGCTGGGAAACACTTAGATTGGGCTTAGTAAGGATACTTATGTGATTTTCAGTTATGCCTATTAATGACTTATTATTCCACGGCAGAGTTTCTAGTAGACTGAACTGTCCTTCCTTTTAAAGGATTTTTTTTTTTTTTTTGAGACAGGGTTTCTCTGTGTAGCCCTGACTGTCCTGGAACTCACTCTTTAGACCAGGCTGGCCTCGAACTCAGAAATCTGCCTGCCTCTGCCTCCCAAGTGCTGGGATTACAGGTGTGCGCCACCACGCCCGGCTGAACTGTCCTTCCTAATCCTCGTTAAAGCGGTGAAACAGCAGTAGGAACTCCACTGCCTCACAATGAAGCCATCTGGAGATCTTGGAAGCAGTAACTAATGTCTTAAACTCTAACACAATGTGCCTGTTGTCCTTGCAGGGAGGTTCTGGTTCTGACATGGCTGTGATTGTGAATAGAGAATCACATGAAGGTGCAGCTACACTAAGCACGCTGGCACACAGCTGTAATCCCAGCACTCGGAGAAGCAGAGGCAGAGGGATCACATTCAAGGCCACGTTCAGGGGCTACGTGCAGACCCAGCATGGGGGTGGAGGACACTAAGATAAGGAAAGAGCTCAGAATGAAATGATTATCTTCATCCCGGGCTCCTGGTCTTAGCTCTGTAGCAGAGTGCTGGCCTAGCGATTGATTGCAAGGCTCTAGGTGGGAACCCCAGCACTGAAAACAGAACACCCACAAAAATAATTTAAATAAATGAAAGAAAAGGTACAAAATGCTTCATTTCTACCATTTTGTTCTGACATCCCTAGTCTAATTCCTTACCCCATATATGAAACAAATGGTCCATTGCTCCAAGTTTGGCAGAAATATTGTTTGTCTTTTAAGACATGTTCTCAACAGTAGCCAAGGCTCACTAGCCTTGAACTCTGGGCAATCCTTCTCCACTGGCCTCCTGAGGGCTAGAATTATAGGTGTAAGCCATTATGCCTGGTCTAAAAAAAATTATAACATAATCACTGTAACAGGCCCCAGACCTCAGCACAACTGACCCCATGATGGAAGTGCCACTCAGGCTGTGAGAGTCAGCGTGCAGACAGTGCCTCCTGCCAAAAGGAAAACAAAGACCCAATCCATCAAAGTTGATATAGTTCTGGGAAAGTCTCAAAATGTACTAACTTTGCTTCTTAGCTTTTTTAGTTCCACTTCTGTTTAGCTGTTCTTGATAACTGAAGTATGTCAACTGGGAACATTGTTTTTGTGCTTAAAAGTTCACTCTGAGAAAGGATCAGAGCTATATTGGGACCCTGAGTACCCAGTATAGTCACCAGCTGACTGATGGGCTTCCCATTGGCTTAAACCTGTATCCAGGCAGTCTTCTATGGTGGATACTCCACAATAATCACAAGGTGTAAAGATAATTTTTAAAATTACCATAACCTGAGCCGGGCAGTGGTGGCGCACGCCTGTAATCCCAGCACTTGGGAGGCAGAGGCAGGCGGATTTCTGAGTTTGAGGCCAGCCTGGTCTACAGAGTGAGTTCCAGGACAGCCAAGGCTACACAGAAAAACCCTGTCTCAAAAAAACAAAAAAACAAAAACAAAAATAAAAAATAAAAAATAAAAAATTACCATAACCTGAAAATTAACATGCTAAAAAACTGAAATCCCTTTTTGTTTGTTTTTTCCTCATACAGGACTTTTTCTGTAGCCTTGGCTGTGCTGGAACTCACTGTAGACCAGGATGGCCTCGAACTCAAGAGATCCAACTGCCTCTGCCTCCCCAGTGCTGGGACTAGCGGTTCAGCACCTCACTCTTCACAGTATTATTTACTTATTCTATGAGAAAGCTATCCATGCAGCAGGACGGGTGCAGATCAGTGGGTGCAGGCCCTGCCACCAAGCCTGATGGCCTAGGTTTGAGTCTATGGGAACCACACCCTGGAAGAGGGGCGCCATTCCAAAAAGCTGTCCTCTGCCTCCTTGTATGGGCCAGGTGTGGTGGTGCATACCTTTAATCCCACCGCTCAGGAGGCAGAGGTAAGTGGATCTCCTGTGAGTCTGAGGACAGCCTGTTCTACATAGTGAGTTCCAGGACAGCCAGCGCTATATACTGAGACCTCATGTCAAACAAACAACAACAAAAAAAAACCAAAACAAAACAAAAAAAAGTTTGATCTGTTTTTTTTTTTTTTTTTGCATTCAAACATATAGAAAAAAAAGTTGTTTGCCAGGTAGATAATTTTTCATCAGTTTTAAAACTATAACTGATTTACATTTCCCATTCCACAAATGTTCACTTTATGCCCTATTTTGTATTTATTTTCTTCTTAAGAGTTGTATACTTCAGGGACACAGAAGTCTGACTCTACTCTGTAACCAAATGACCATATTCAGTTTCTGTCTAGTTTTCTGTGTCTTCTCTCCTATGAAATGCAAGAGTTCAAGGGAGCTGAAAGGCTGAAAAACCCGAAGTGCGGGTGTTGGGAATTTGGGATGGATTTGAAACAGTAAACACTACATTAAAGCTCTCTGTGAAAGAGTTCAGAGGAACCCACCACCAAACTAAGATGTCCAAGTCTGAACGACTAGGACGACAGAACCTCTGCAGCCTCCGCCTACCTCTCCCTGGGTGTCTGGTCCTCATGCTGTCTTCCTTCACATATGGTGCCACTTTCAAAGCATACTGAGTGGGTGCTCTGCAATGACATCACAGCTTGACTATTATGATGTAATGAGGAGGCCCGTGACTATGCTCCAACTGGTGTCGGTATTCTGAGACTCATGGGATGATCAAAGAAAGGTCACTCATAGATGAAGTAAGGCCTTGCTGGCCCCAGGGAGATCCGGCCACTGCAGACTGAATCCTGAACAATTGTACAAAGGTATATTTATTGATTGTTACAGAGAAGTTAGTTTTTGAGTAAAACTAGTTCCTCATACCAAAGCCCCTGAGGTGACCTATGTTTAAGTGATGGAAACATCACACCCCTGTGACTTCATGCTTGTTCTGCACTGTTTGCAGTACCCAACAATGCATGACACCCCGGTGTGCCGGGATTGCTGTGTCCAAAGTCACAGAAGTACCGTGAAGCTACTTCAGCAATGTACCTCTATAAAAACAGAAACAAACGACCACCGCTTTCCACAGTGATTCCTTCCAGCTCTAAGTCCTTCTAGAAAATGATTCATTCTATTATTTACCCAAGCTACACTTTAATGTTTATGCTAGAGATGATGATTTTACTTAGACTTACACTACAAGCTAGGGCTTCCCTATCAGCTCTGCTGTTGTCTCGTTACACTGTGGCTGATCCCATTACTAATCATTCAGATGTGTGGGAACCAGTTCTGTTAAAACCTGATCCTTCTCAAGGACTTCCAAGATTTCTTTCCATCCATTCCGGATTAGAAGTCCTTGCTTTTCTTCAGCATACTGTTCTTACTTTGCTTCAGGGTTGCCTTTGATAAGCATGGAACTTATGTTTCCACTGCTCTCCTAAGAATCAGGATATAACTTAGCCACTGAATGATGAAGCATCCCGACCCAAGAAGAAATCAGCTTCTCCCAAGCTGGTCCCTTTAACTGCACCAAGAGCTACGCTGGGGGCCAGGCAGCTAGAGCTCGGCCCTCTGACCTCTCTCACGTCCAAAATGATAAAAGGATCTGAGTGAGGTGTCTGGGTCAGGGCTGCCAACCCCCCTGTAGCATTTTCTCACCCAGCTTTCACACATGCAAGACTCCAGCAGGGCTGGGAGACAGCTCAGGGAGCAAAGGTGTTCGTTAGATAGCTTCAGGTAGCGATCACCTTGACACAAGCTAAAGCCATCTGGGAGGACGGAACCTCAACTAAGAAAAGGCCTCCATGCCAGGCGCACGCCTGTGATCCTGGCACTCGGGAGGCAGGGGCAGGCGGATCTCTGAGTTGGAGGCAAACCTAGTCTATAGAGTGAGTTCCAGGATAGTCAGTATTATGCAAAGAAACCCCTTCTCAAAAAACAAGCAGAAAAAAGAGAGAAAGGAAGAGAAAGGAAGGAAGGAAGGAAGGAAGGAAGGAAGGAAGGAAGGAAGGAAGGGGGAGAGAGGAAAAGAGAAAAGAAAATGCTTCCTTAAGTGTAAGCCTATAAGACGACGACGACTACTACTACTACTACTTCTTCTTTGTTTTTGTTTGTTTGTTTGTTTTTGAGACAGGGTTTCTCTGTGTAGCTCTGGCTGTCCTGGAACTCACTCTGTAGACCAGACTGGCCTCGAACTCAGAAATCCGCCTGCCTCTGCCTCCCAAGTGCTGGGATTAAAGGCGTGCGCCGCTACCGCCGCCGGCTTGTTTTTGTTTTGTTTTTTGAGACAGGGTTTCTCTGTGTAGCCCTGGCTGTCCTGGAACTCTGTGGACCAGGCTGACCTCGAACTCAGAAATCCTCCTGCCTCTGCCTCCCAAGTGCTGGGACTAAAGGTGTGTTCCACCACTGCCTGCTGGGCAGTGATTGATTTGATGGAGGAGACCCCAGCCCATGCAGATGGTGCTATCCCTGGGCTGGTGATCCTGGGTATTGCAGGTTATTTGATCACACTGTGAATCACAAGTTAGTGTTGTTTACTAGAAAAAACTTGTTTCTAGTTGTGGTGTGGCTCAGCCCTAACACATGCCTTTAATCCAAGGGTTTTCTGCTTGAATAGTGTAAACCGGATTAAATAAAGTCAACCTTAGTCAAAAGGCAGAGCTGGCAACCAGTTGACAGGAAGTAAACATAGGGCTATTTAAAAAAACACAGTGAATAAGAGAGTCAGGACAGAAATGCCCAGGAGGTAGAATGGAGGGGCGCTCTGTTGGAAGGGTTTCGAGACAGCATATAGAAAAAGGCCTTCGGGGTTGCCGGCTGTGGAGAAAGGTCAGCTGGCGCTTTCTCTTCCTCCCAGGTCTTCATTGGTAAAATTGAACAATTGAAATTTTGTTATAAACAACACCTGTGTTCTATAAAGAAAGCGGGGTGAGCAAGTCATGAGGAGCAAGCCAGTAAGCAGCACCGTCCACAGCCTCTGCCTCCAGGGCCTGTGAGTTCCTGTCCTGACTTCCTCTGATGAAGAAGTGATGTGGAAGTGTAGGCGGAATAACCCCTTCCTCCCCAGTTTACCTTCTAGTCACTGCATTTCACTGCAGCAGTGAAGGAAGACAGGTACTTGTGGCAAAGCTTAAAGATCTGAGTCCTATCTCCAGGAAAGGAAAAAAGCCAACTCCCCCCAAATTATCTTCTGACTTCCACAAGAGTGCCCTCCAAATAAATAAAAATCAAGTAGTAACTAGGTATGGTGGCTCAAGCTTGTCATCCAAGATGACGCAGGATTGAGTTCAAGGCCAGCCAGAGCTGTAGAACAAGACTGCAAAACACTAAACAAATGAAAGCAAGCTCTTGCTTCAGTGGCAAAAATGAATGGTAAGATTACTTACTCTCAGCTCTCCCTGTGCTTCACCCAACGGATACTTCTAGCTTCCTCCCTGATTCCCTAATTGTATGTATGTATATATGTATGTATGTATGTATGTATGTATGCATGTATGTATTTAGGTTTTTTAAGACAAGAGTTTGTGTAACCCTGGCTGTCCTGGAACTCGCTCTGTAGATCAGGCTAGCTTTGAACTCACAAAAAGATGTGCCTGCCTCTGCCTCTGGAGTACTGGAATTATGGGATTAAAGGTGTGCACCATCACTGCCCAACTCTCCCTGATTAATTTTATTTCCAATATGGTTTTTGTGCCTGCACAAGGGCAGCAGCACAGGAAGCTGAAGTAAGATTCAATACTACGGGCTTCCGGCTGGCAGAGTGCACAGGGCTGCAGTGAGGGGCTGCAGTCTAGGGAGGGTCACAGAACAAACTCATGGTCTTTCCACATTAGCTACCCAGTACTGCAGTACCCATTCTATGTATTTACAAAGATCAATACTCTTTAACTTCACCCAAGGAAACTCACGGCTGGCAACAGAGACCTCACCAGTCCCTGGAGAAGAAAGGGAGTTAGCAGGAGGAAAGGGGGTTAGGAAAGACAGAGATGTACAAAGAAGAAATTCCTTTTGTGAGACAGGGTGTCTCTGTGTAGCCCTGGCTGTCCTGAATAAGGATAGCCTCAAAACTCACAGAAATCCACCTGCCTCTGCTTCCTGAATTAAAGCTCTGTCAGCTCAGAAGGAATCTTTTATATTAACCTTTGCCCTTGCCATAACAATCATGGGCAATGAGATACGGTGGTTAGGAGGCCCAAGTGTGAAGTCCAGTCTACACTGACACATCATAATGCTGCTGAAGTCACTTCCTATTTCTGGATCTGTGATCTCTGGAAAGGAACCTGAAACCTGGATCTCTAGAGACAAGGCTTTCACATTTCTGATTGTGTGTGAATGGCAAGCATCTAGAGGAGCTCCAACACAAGCCAGAAACAAGAATGTGGGAATGAAGTTGCAGGTCCTAGAGTTAAGGCTCGGGGCTGGAGAGATGGTTCAGTGGTTAAGAGCACTGACTGCTCTTCCAGAGGTCCTAAGTTCAAGTCCCAGCAACCACATGGTGGCTCACAGCCATCTGTAATGGGTTCTAATGCCCTCTTCTAGTGTGTGTCTGAAGACAGCTACAGTGTTTTCACATATAGAAGGAAGGAAGGAAGGAAGGAAGGAAGGAAGGAAGGAAGGAAGGAAGGAAGGTAAAAGTGTGCCAGAAGTGTGCCCACTTGGTTTGTGGGTGGTAGGGTTTACAATTCTGCTACTCTAAACCAGTTCAAGATAAGAAAAGGGAAAATCTTTTTTTTTTTTTCAAGACAGGGTCTCACTGTAGTTCTGAATGTCCTGGAACTTGCTCTGTAGACTAGGCTGGCCTGAAACTCAAAGATCTGCCTGCCTCTGCCTCCTTCTTTGTCCTGGGATTAAATACATGAATCACCACACCTGGTGAAAGAAGGAGACTCTTCAACTCCCATGCCAGGGAAGTGACATCTGGGAAGGAAAGGTCTCCTGGGAATCGGAAAAGGACTAGGTACACAAACACCACTCAAGACAGCACTCATAGCAGCCCTTTCCTCTTTGACAGGTTCCTGGTACACTTTATCCTTGTCGGTCCAGGCCCAACCCTGGAGACTAGAGAAACATATCGCTTTGTCCTCAAGGGCTGCAGCACTTCAAAAACCAAGACGCTGGGCAGTGGGGGCACACGCCTTTGATCCCAGCACTTGGGAGGCAAGGCAGGCAGCTCTCTGAGTTCAAGGCCAGCCTGGTCCATAGAGTGGGTTCCAGGAGAGCCGGGACTACACAGGGGAACCCTGTCTTGGAAAAAATAAAACAAACAATAAACAAGAAACTTCAAACAAACAAACAAACACTAAGATTCCTGTTCTACATAGCTGAGGACAGGGCTGTGGATGAGCCATGGTACCTCTTACAGAGAAAGCTCAGGATGGCCTATGCCCTGTGACCCTATGCTCCCTAGCCCAAGCTCACATTGACCCACTCAGTACTACTAGGGGTCCCAGGGAGGAAGCCCAGCAAAGACACTTAGCAGTTACTCTAAATTTGGAACCATTCTCAAGGAAACATCAAATAATCTCCCTGGGCAGGTGTAGGGTGGGGTGAGGGGGAAGGAAGCGCACCCAGTGGTGGGGAGCCCTGGCAGCTCAGCAGGTTCCGGGTTCTCCAGCAGGCAGATGGGATCCTGCCTTGCTGACCCTGCGGAGTTGGAATGCTGGCACGGAGGCAGGGGGGCAAAGTCTGGGGCCCTTGGGGGACAGGAAGGGACAGCATGAGGAACGATGGTCATTCCCTACGAAAAATGGTAGATATATAGCAAAGTCTTTAATTTTGTTCTTAAAGAAAAAAAAAATACATACCACCAGGGTTACACACAGACTGTGGGATGTCCTGGGCTCGCAATCCTATAATCCTCAACAAAGTACTGAGCTTAGACTTATTTCTAAAAGAGGGATAATAATGCTCAAGTCACAGTGGCACTTTAAACATGCATGTAGAACACTTAGCACACGAAGGTTAAATGGGAGCTGTTCCTACTGTTAATATGACATAACAATAACACACACATTAAGGATGATGTCATAACACCTGAACCTCAACCCAGCCTCCCTGGGCTCCTTGCTGAAGACTGGAGAGTGCATTGTTTGGGAGTTTCCAAGGCAGTTCTTCCCTTTACTTTGCTGAACCTGAAGGTGGGCCACAGATGCATCCAACCGTGTTCTTCACAAGGTAAGACGATGCCTAAACAGGCATTTCTCTGAGGCATGACCAGAGAGGCGAAGGAACAAGCCCCAGACTGAATTATGAATGAACACGTAGGTACCTGGCAGAGAGGAAGGGACGTGAGAAACTGGTCCAGACGCCGGTAATGGAAAGGGGTGTGGGAAGCCAGTTTCCTGGAAGGTCACCATTCAACTGTGACGTTAGGAATTCTTTCCCCTTCAGAGAGGTGTCTGAGGAAAGTGGATCAACTAGAGGAAAGAAGCTACAGCTCTGGTCCATCTCGAGGGAAAGGGAGACCAACATGGGTGAAGAGATGAAATAAAGATAAGCGTCCTACATATTCAAAGAAACGAGTGGTGGGAAGGGAGAAAAGGCAAGACAAGGAAAATAACCAGGAGGCCTGACCGCCCTCAGGAAGGACATGGAGAGAATGGCTTTCAAAGAGGACTCCAGGCTTTCCATTTCATCGGCTCAGGGTATGGCTCAAACTGCCACCTCCTGGCACACCTCATCCTCAGCTGGTTCCCCCTGTTTTCTGTCTCACACCTCACACTTTATCCTCTGGGGTTCCAACAGCGGCTCACTCTGGGGCTCCCAAGCAGCACTGTCCCTAACAGCTGGACTCATCTCCAGTTTTCTCTGGGAACCCAGAGCAAAGGCGGAAGGGCACAGGGTGAGCGCTGGCCTGGGGGCTACAGATACACTGGGGCTCTGCTGGCTGCTGCCTGGGTCCCGGATCATCTGAACTGCGCTCATCTGCAGCCACAGGCTCAGTGTGCTGCCTGAGTCTTGTTTCTTCTCTTCCCCTCTTCCTCCTCCTCCTCCTCCTCTTTCAATTTTCTGAGAGTCAAATATCCCCCTGGCCTCAAACTCAAAACAGTCTTCCTGTGTGTGCCACCATACCTGGCTTGCTGTGTGATCTTTAATTGTAGCACTAGGTTGAAAGATGTCTTTTCTAACCTATATTGTGCCATGAACAGACCATAAAACACCAAAAACAAACAAACAAACAATCAAAACACCTGTAGCCCCTGGGCAAGAGAGATAGCTCAGTGCTTAAAAGCACTGACTGCTCTCTTCCGAAGGTCCTGAGTTCAAATCCCAGCAAGCACATGGTGGCTCACAACCATCTGTAATGAGATGTGACGCCCTCTTCTGATGTGTCTGAACACAGCTACAGTGTACTTACATATAATAAATAAGCCCTTAAAAAAAAAGAAAGCAGCCCTAAGAGCATAGTGGGTTACCTGGGCTGGAGACCATGTTGAGAGGAAGAGAGAGAGAGCCTTAAGAAAGAAAAGATATCCTTAAGAAAAAAAAAAAAAAAAAAAAAAAAAAACAAAAGAAAAATAGCCGAAAGTAAGAAAAGTAGACCTAAGAAAAGGTAGCCAAAGGAAAGGTAGCCTTAAGAGAGAGAAGAGGAGGAAGAGGAAGAGGAGGAGGAAGAGAAGGAGGAGAGGAGGCCTTAGGGAACCACCTAACTCCACTTTCTCACAGAGGAAAATGGAGCCCAAAGACACAGAGAAACCTGCTCAATCATAGAGACTCAGTGGTTTCCTCTTTAAGAGGCACAAAGAATAAATCAGCAGGGGGTTCCATAGTTCACTATCCCGTGACATAAAGTGCTTAGAGGTTTTAAGACGACATCCAGAAAAGTAAGGCTGGTACTCATTTTTCTGGGAGCCTATGTGAACCCCTTAGATGCCTCACTATTTGGCTACAAGGGCAGGGTAGGGGTTACTTTTGCCACCATCTTTATTCCTAATGCTTGCCTGGTGGCTGAAGGAACTCAAAAAGAACAAACTGTCATATACACACCCCCCAACCCCTGTCCTTGAAGACTGAAGCCTGGGAACTGCTGAGAGACAAGGGAAATCCTGTCATACTGCCAGAGGGTAATGGTCAAATTCCTGGGGTTAAGCAAGGCAATTTCGGCTCAGATGAAGCTAGGATGGGCAGGGTACGGGGGCGTGAGGTGGTAAGGCCGGTAAGTGGGAAGCGATCCAAATGGCTTCACTGGGCTGGACTTCTTACATCAAAGCTCCTCAGTCCATAAGGCTTCCCAGCCCAAGGAGGCGTCTTGACCTTCCCGGGCCTTTCTGGGCCGTCTGGCTCCCATTCCTCGAGCCCCCTCCACTTACACCCACCTGGCTCACCCCAATCTCTCTGAATTTCGCAGGCGGTCTCCAGCCACCTCCGCTTGACTCTGGGACCGCTCTCCACCCACCTGCCAATTGTGGTCCCCTGGTTCCTCCCTCCACCCCCCATGCCTGGAAGCCCCCGCTTTTTCCCTGCTGTGGCCGGGAGGAGGAGGAGCCTAGTCTCAAATAAAATGGATCCAGCCCTGGGGCTCCGAGGCTCCGGCACCGCCAGGGTGCTCGGGCCCAAGGAGCGCGTAGTCACGGCCGCCGTTGTTGTCCCAGAACTCGCGGCCGGTAACCCGGTAGCGAAGGGCGAAGAGCAGCGCGCCG